>JACXGJ010005256.1:0-40122 GCA_016801105.1 Esox niger
TGTGTGTGGTGTGTGTGTGTGTGGAGTGTGATGTGTGGAGTGTGTGTGATGTGATGTGTGATGTGATGTGTGATGTGATGTGTGTGGTGTGTGTGGTGTGTGTGGTGTGTGTGGTGTGTGGGGTGTGTGGGGTGTGTGGGGTGTGTGGGGTGTGTGTGTGGGGTGTGTGTGTGGTGTGTGTGTGGTGTGTGCAGGGGGACTATTCGTCGACTGAACTTTGGCAACCAGCCTGGTTGCGAGGCACCAGGCTTAATAAGAGGTTTATAACAGTCTGCATAGGTTATAATCCTCATGTGAATGCACAGCTAGCACCGCTGGCTACTCCCATTGTTCCCCTGTAATCAGGGTCTGATTTAGGCCTGAGGGCGCCAGGTGGAGGGCAGTTGTGATCAGGCAGGAGTGAAACAGCAGCAGGCTCCTCAGGATTTGAAACCGCGTGAATGCCGGCTTTAACAGCGAGCTTTTGTCCAGCTCCGGGCCAAACGCTCTGTTCCTGTTTGTATGGAGTCTGAACCGGGAGCGCCGGCAGTCTCAAGGCAACGGCTCACAAAACAATGGGGGAGAAACGTGTTGTTCCATTTCATATTGCATGACGGGAGCAAAAACTCAAATAGGTGCTCCTCTCCTTCCTAATCCCTAGAAAATGCTAATGTGTTTGCTCCAATTGGATCTCAGAAAGCCGGTAAATCTCGGCAGACGAGGCAGGCAACTGTAAAAAGAGGTGCTTTGGGAGTGGAGAGAACTAATGATCTGTGTCTGCCACCTCTCATAACCACATGTCTGGAATGTATTTAAAACGGGTATATTGATTGAGTACAATGCGGCCCGGTATCTTTCTGTCTTCCTCTGAAGTGGGAGAAAATAACTATTTGGACAATGGTGTTTTTCCACATCATACATCATGTGGATATATGTGAGGCAGGGCACTGAGGTAACCAGACTTGGGCTTCAACTAGTATTCGCTATCCTATGAAAACAACACGCAGCGACAACGAGCTCAACTGGTTGGGGGGGGGTTGCCATTTGCATAAAAGTTACTGGAGATCGGATGATTTCGCAGTGTTTCACCCCCATTTTACCATCCCAATCATATCTTTGTCAAAATAATGTTAAAATATAATAGTAATATTAATAATATTAAACATAATCTGGGCCCGTTACTAAAGAGACGTTAAATGGACTGTAAGGATCACATCCTACTCTTCATCTGTAAATCCCTGTTGTCCTCCTACAGTGCGGAAATAGAAACCAAACACTGTGATCAGTAACAATGAGGCTGTGTTAATTCCCATGATTAAGTCCTAACCCAGGGGTTCCCAGGATGCAATTCTCCTCAGAGATTCTTAATGTATTCTGATAACACAAGTCAGTAACAGAAACGCTGTCATAACTGCAGCTCGTACTTCGCTGGTTCCTCTTATGCATGCACATCAATCACATCACTAGCCCAATCTATAACCCAAAAGCCTGGTGAATCTATCGTTGGGCTCTTGAGAGGCACTCATATAGAATTGCTTATGTAAGTCACTCCAGATGAGATTGCAGTGAGAATGACTAAAATGTCGCAAATGTTATTTGGATCCTGGAATCTGATTGATGGATAGCGGGAAGTTATTCACCCCAATTCCCGCTCTACCCAGGTAAGTGAAGTTCCACTGAATTTATTGATCCACATCCACTCTTCCACAGGCCCAAAGGCAATTTATACATATTCTTCCCTGGAATCACACCTGTACACACTATCTCCTCGAGCTACTAGTCTGACATTTCAGTTGCAACAATTGGGAATTGTCTGAAGCCTCTTAGACCTGTTCAGCATGCAAACCAGTGCAAACACTTGCTAATTACCTCGTATGTGTGAGAATAACCTGACTGAGAATTATCCTCTAATCCAGACAGACTGTAGTGAGTGTACATATTTTCAAGATGCGCGCGCCCCACCCCCCCCCCCCGCCTGGTGCTTTTTTACACTCCAGGTCACGTATAAAAAAACCCGACCTGGTGTCGCGAGTTCCATGCTCTACCCACTGGGCTACACAGGTCCCTACGGTGACAATGGTTCTTGGCTCTGCCGTCTCCGGTGTGCCGTTTGTGACACGCTACTTCCACAGTGAGTACAAACGCACTGCTGGGAGAAGACAGGGGAGACGATGTCACGCTGGGAGACTGGGACTCTCATTTGCGCCCTGCTTGCTCGTTTGAGACAGGTTGTAATTGTTTGATCTTGAAAGTGCGCCGCGGCATAAAGAGAAGAAGGAAATCAGCATATTTTCCTGTCGAGGCGGCAACAATTCCTCGCGGCCCGTCGCCACTAAACTGAACAAAGGGAATACAGTAAGTCGAGAAGGCTCACAGACACACACAGACTGTCAGCCATGACACCTTCGTTCACGATGTGGTACGTTGTCAATCAAAAACATATCGAGCTATGAACCTTTAACCACACAGAAAAACGCACTCTAAAAGTAGGGGAGAGAGGGGAAGGGGGAGAGAGGAAGAGAGAGACAGTCACCCATGGTCTGCATATGATTTGTGGAGCTGAAGGACAGCTTGTCCTCCACCCCGGGCAGGAAAACCAATCAAACCCAGCACACTCAATTAGACACATACAGGACAACCAATCAAACCCAGCACACTCAATTAGACCCTTACAGGACAACCAATCCAACTCCACACACTATAAATCTAGAGATGTCCCTTTCAAGATGATTCAACACTGGGTGTGTGAGTGAGCTAGTGACAGTGAGCGACAGAGAGCCACTGCCATGGCGTGCCGTGTATTTCTAAACGGAACAGTTGAAGACAGGTCATTGACACCCCCCCAACATGATCTAAAATTCCCTTCACCCGCTAGTTAACTACATTGCCGGTGACATCTCCGAGCTGGCATCAATGTTCCCGTGGAACTCTGCAGACACGCCACGGCGTTGGGCGTGTGTGATGTGTGTCCGACTCACTGGTTGAAGAGGACCCGGGAGCGCACGATGAACTTGAAGATGTACTCCAGAGCCTTCAGAGCCTTCAGCAGCTGTTCTGTGAGCTTCTCGGCATCGTCCACATAGTTCTTCAGGACCTTGGTGAGCTTCCTGTTGGAGACCGCAAAGACCCGGTTATCGTACAGTACTCACCGCGGCCCAGAAAAGCAATCATCTCCTCGGCATCGCCCACACGCTTCTTCAGAACCTTGGTGAGCTTCATAGAAAATGGTGATATCCCTCATTTATAGAAATAAGCAGTGAACACAAATACACCAAACACAGGGATGTATGTAGAATCCATCTATATGGATTTTTTCTGAGGGATGGGAAGATTCCAAAAGGAATTTAGAGAGGCTGACATTTCTTGCTTCTTGACATCCATCATTAAGTGTGACGATATTAGAATTGTGCTACAGTCACTAACATTTACTTAGAAGTGGCCATGCTTGTATATAAAAGGATATTAAATATGCAAGTGTTTTAATATAAAGAAACGGATGCTTGTGGAACGTTTTGGATTTCCTTTAGTATTAACTCGGGAATCAGCAGGTTGTATCCTTGTGCTGCGCTGGAACAATATTGAGTTAACAGCCCCAAATCCCAGACACAAAGAGTGTTTTTCGATAGTCTCAAATCTAGATGAAATCAAAAGGTATATAAAAATACACATCAAACTTAACTGAAACGCAACAAACCGGCCAGTTAGTTTGTTGAGCTGTTCCTTGAGCTGATTACCCAGAGATACACGCTGGGTTTTTGTCACTGAATATTTCCCAGAATGTTGTGACCATGTTTGTCGCCAACATAAGCAGATGTCTTATGCTAATCTGTTTATAGATACTTGTATTAATAACAACACCTCGACTTCCTCCAGTGGATTAACGTAGGGGTTTTGATGTATGGCCTGCTGACAGCCACAGCTGGTAATTTAGGACTGTGACAGAAGGAATTGAGACTGATTAAGATCTCAACTGATGATCTGGCTTGCGTAGGGACTGTTTAGAAATGTTTATACCTTTTCATGTTAAATTACCGTTTAGCAGAAAATATGCCCACAGGTTGACCCAGTGAGCATTTCTGAATAGTTACAACATGAACAGTACAGGTAAAATGTATATTAAAATACATACTGATGTTTTTTTTAATACAGCTAAACACTGGGGTTGAAACTTAAAATAATACTATGTAACTATTTCTGACATGGTATATGGTACATATAAGCCTATATTGATGTGTTTGTTGTGGATGATGATGATGAGGATTTCGTTGAATCTACCACATTGTGAGGATAAATAACAGTTTCAACCTGGAAACCTTTCGCGTACTGGTCAGATGCTCTAAACACTAAGCCAACCTCGTAACCCCATGACCCCCTTCACACGCGTTGCTACAAAATGGTGTTGCTGCCGACTGCTAAAATCAAAAACCAACACGACCCTTATTACAAATAACAGAATAGGACAACAATCCAAACTCTTCCTGAATGAGTTGGTCAGCCATTGGTGTGACACGTGACAATGCAGACCTCAGACAGTTCTTTTATTTGGCAGCTGTGTTGGTCAGGAAATATGCAGGAACATCCTGAGGCAGGAACAACCTTACCCCAACTATTATTCAATCATTTTAAACCCTTTGTTTAAGTCAGTTCTTGTTCACTTCACTAACAGTTCTCAGCGATTTGCGTAATCGTCTGCCAGCCAGTAATATCACTGCATACTTGTCGAGGCACATCGGTAGCGTCATCATTTGACAACTCAATTTGAAGGAGGTGCTAGATTTTGGCAACTATGGCAATTTATTTCAATATGGTTGGGGAACAAGCAAGAATCTGTTAACCAATTATTTAGTAATTAGCCCCACTCACGTGTAAGCCAGAGTGGCGCTGAAATGCTTCCGTATGTATGTCTCAAGGACAGGGTTAAAGTGTTGAAACTTTCTGTCTGCAATGAGTCCAATTATGAACACCTGCCAAGAAACCAACAAATGCATTAAAACACAGCACATTAATTAAAACTTAACACATGTTCATTAAAATATAACACATATTTGCCCGTCACCAAGAGCCTAGAGAAAACAAGCCTTTCTTTTTCTCATTTGAAACAGGAAAACGGGGACATAAATGAGATTACAAACAATGAAGTATTTTTCTCTGTTATCCCTCCAACAGATTATCGAGGACACACTACATCGACTTTCTGTAGTTTAACTTTAGCTAAGTCGCTTGAATGGTAATTACCATGGTAGGATATTACAAACCAAATATACATTCCAGATAAAGGCTTTGTGTATCAAGATGTACCGGCAGTTGAGGCCATGGCCCAAAAGACATTGGGACAATTATTAAATAATAGATAGCTTCACTAAAATGGAGACTTAGAGTTGAGTACCTGGCTTCATTTCTGAGGGATACTGTCATTAAAGCACGAAGAGTGAATCCATATGTTATCAATATCAAATTAATTAATCACAGAAACATTTCAAGTACTGTACAGGTGTAATGGAGTTTCTATAATACTATAAAGATAAATAACTTAAATCCAGGTTACGTAAAAAGTCTTAAAATGTAATGACTTTTGTATGAAGGCACATGTGAGTGTAATAAAAAGTATGGTGTGAAACATGGCTGGTGTGAATACGGAATGCTGATTGGCTAAAAGCCATGGTAAACAATTACATATAACACAGGTATGACATTACATTTGACTGATTTTATTGTTGGTAACCAATTCACAATAGCAATAAGACATTGAGGTGGTTTGTGGGATACTGCCAATATACCACGCCTCCCGTGCCTTATTGAGTAAGCAGAGAATAAGAACGTAACAACTACACTAACACTTTCGACCGCAACCTTCTGACAGTCAGTAGGTTGGTGTTCAAACAGGTTCTAACAGCTAGTATTCCTTTAGTGTGAATGGGTATCCTCAGAAAATACCGTACTGTGCAAAAGTCTTAGGCACCTGTATGTCAAACTAAAGCTATTAATATGGGTAGTAGTAACTATATAATTATATATATATAAATATGTAAATATCAAAATAACCTGTACTCACCAGGGCATCAAAAACAAGGGTATCGAATGTGTCGCTGTCAGAGTTCTCCATCATTATGTTGAAGAGGGCATCGAGAGTGTCCTGAAGAAACTAAAATGAGGGATAAACCATGCATTACAAAGAGTGGGGACAGTCCCAAGTCACAACTGGCGCCCTACTCCTTCATGAACCCTGTTAAAAGCAGTGCAGTACGCAAGGAATAGGATGCTGTTGAACACGCAGACCATGGCATTGGCACATTGAGACCTAGGGACTAGAATGTAATTGAGCATTGGGGTTTTCACATTCCAAATCTCAGCGTTTTCTGGTAAACTCTTGTTTCATAACCCAATGAAGTCTTCCACTTAGTGGGGCATATCTCACTGAGATCATCTCATTACTGCAGTTTTTTTTATCCTGAGACATTTGTAAATCTCATTACTACCGTTTTTTTTTTTTAATCCGGAGACATTTGTAAATCACATTACTACAGTATTTTTTTATCCTGAGACATTTGTAAATCTCATTACTACAGTTTTCTTTTTTATTCTGAGACATTTGTAAATATCATTAATACAGTGTTTTTTTAATGCAGAGACATTTGTAAATCTCATTACTACAATGAGGTGCAATCGCTGATAGAACCTCATCGTCTGGAAAGGTCATTTTGGGTTCAGTGAAAAGTTTTCTAGTTATTTAAATTTCCGTAGAAAGATAGAGGCATTTTATGATAATGTAATGCTGAAATCAAGAGAACATCTTTCAGAGCACATAAAATATATTCATTAAATATTTTCTACAAAATGTGTCACAATTATTCCCATTACTATACTTCTGAGTCATTAGCAAGTGTTAAGAGGTGATTTCCTAATTGGATGAGGTATAAATTAACAGAATAAAAGCTGGGAGTGTACGCTGAACATGCTCTTAGACCAATTACAGAGGAGATCATTTATCCTGTCCTATGTTTGTAAAAGTGTGTGGGTGTGAAACAAGATTGTGTTTCTGTTGTTATTTGTTTTACTGTAACAAGCTGAGGTTATGTGCATACCTATGAAAAAAAGTGTTGAAGTAATTATTAGATATTCTAAGAACCTATGTATAATATGAATAAAACAATAATTTGCTATTGTTTAAATATTCTATTCCAAGTTCAACATGTCAGTAGTGATTCGTGAAGTCATTCATGACTTCCGTCAATTTAATTAACTGTATTAAGGCCAAAGCATTGTTTGACTGATGCACTGGTTCAACATATTTCCGTGTTCTACACTTTTTGTGCCGATTTCCACAGAAAATGTACTTTTCAAAACATCTGACACGTCTCACCTCTGTATTTTTTTACTACAATGTCAGAGCTTTATAGACCTCGTTGTCATTACAATAAATCGTGATGAACACAGCCCATCTCTTCCGGTAGTTCTTTTGTGACCTGTCGTTGACCTGCATTGAGCTGAATGAAGAATAATTTGGGTATGAACAGGGATTTTGCACATTTGACACTTGAAAACCGAGGGCTGACCATAAAGGGAATTGTCATTGCTGTCGTTTGTGTGCGTTCGTCAATAAGATGGCCGAGGACGTTTTGGTGCACAACAGGCACAGCGCGAAATGTCATCGCTAAACAGACACGAGCGTGCGCGCACACTTTCATTTGAATTACATCAACAGGTAGAGCATGGGGGAGCAGTTAGGGAGAGTGACAGAGAGAGGGTGAAGTGAGGGGAAACAGAGCAACACACAAAGTCTTATGACTTCTAAGTTCATGCTTCTCAGTAACATCAGATATCATACCCTATTTCAGAACAGTTCACGAAGAAAGTTAGCTTTCAGCAGTGTGAGAATGCCATGCTACTGAATGCCAACTGCCAATGTTAAATACATATTTTCTTAAAAACACGTGTGACGATTATTCCCATGAATATACTTTTATATTGTTCAGTTGCACGACGACAGCAGTTAACGTGTGGCAGAATATAACAATAGCAATTAGCTTTCAGCAGCGAGAGAAAGACCGTTAGCATCCAGTAGTATGACGACAGCAGTTAGCATGTGGCAGTATTTAACAATAGCAATTAGCTTTCAGCAGTGTGAGACAGTTAGCATCCAGTAGTATGACGACAGCAGTTAGCATGTGGCAGTATTTAACAATAGCAATTAGCTTTCAGCAGTGTGAGACAGTTAGCATCCAGTAGTATGACGACAGCAGTTAGCATGTGGCAGTATTTAACGACATAAATTAGCTTTCAGCAGTGTGAGAAAGGCAGTTAGCTTTAAGCAGACTGCTCCATGATTTCCACTCAGGATACACCAATGACCAAGACCGGGTTTCTCCGTCCAATGAGATCACAAGACAGACAGGCGAGAGAGAAATAGAGGATAGGGAGAGATAAACAGATATGAGAGCATTGAGGAGGTACAGCGAGACAATGCCAGCATCGAGAGATAAGGGAAGACCAGAAAAAGATAAGCAATATTGCCAAATGTTTTAGAAGACACAGAGCCATCATCACCTCCTTATTATCAGTGCTACCTGAGGCTACATATATAGTCCAAGTACCAAATTCCCCCATTAGGGGAGGCACCTCCCCACTACATCAGGTCACTCCTAAGGGGCAAGTGTGAACAGATGGAAATATGTTCAGAATTAAGTTTGACAGAACAGTCATCAGCCACAGTAGATGCCTGCCTATACACATCTGTCCACGTTATCACCAGAGACAAGATCCGACAGGCTGGTAGGAAACAAATATCACCACGGCTGTGAAACAGCACCCTATTCTCTCTGTGCTGCACTACTTTTGAAAGCAGCACCTGGACAAAGCAGAGCACTAATCAGGGAACAGGTTGTCATTTGGAACAAGCCGCAGATACGCACCCGATGTCGAAAGAATGTGCAACATTCAAAACATGAGCGGTGCAGTGGAAGACTGAATAACTGTCATGGTAATAAACAGTCAAAATCAGACGATGACCTTAAGGCAAGAGCAGGATCTGAACGGTGAGAGACGTCATTCGCCAAAATGCCTTTAAGGCTGCACTAGGTGTGTCTGGGATAATGAGTATGACTCAAGACATCCAGTTGATTTCCATAACCTGACACTCCTTATATTATGGCCAATTACAATGCTTATGGGATTACGCACCATCATCTTCAGTATCCAAAGTCCCGACAGATGTAGGTTCTGACAGAACATCGCAGAACGGTACGCATTGATCAAGCTGCAGGCGCAAAAAGGGTGGTCAACCAGACGGTGTGCAGGATGAATAAATGAGCCTGGTCAATACTGAAAGGATGTCGAGACTCACTTGGCCGTTATCTATCCAAGTAACAACTCAAATCACCCCATTGTCTACTACAGTGACATGAAATCCACATTTAGAAACCAAAGATGTTGACGGGGTTGGACCGGTAGAAGTCCAGATGCTGTTCGAAACCTAGGAAGCAAGGATACGGGAGCACATTTGGCAGGGCTGGGAAAATGTTTCATTAAAATTCAACTTAATTTGACCTGACAAGAGACATTTAAAATACAGCTTAGTACCACACAGGCCTGAACTGACATGGGCTACTTGGACACAAACACCTCTCAGTTCTGATCAATAAAAGCAGTAGGCCATAGAAACGAGTGGAGGCACCGATTAAAGCCTGGGAGGAAATAACAGTCCACAAATATTCCAGTGGTACTGACTCCACCAAACTGTTCATCCACAGTTGTATTTTGACAAAGGTTAGCTGATGCCTACAGTTTATTGACAGCAACACTGTGACAGACCCCCCCCCAAAAAAGCAGTTTGATAGTTTGATACCAGTGCGCCTGTGTAGGCCTGTGGGCTTCCTTAATAGCAGGTCAAACACAAAAGCCTTCATCATGAAGCATAATCGGATGTTTCCCCTATAACACCATAATCAAATCTTACCAATTACATAGCAAAATTGGGGATATGATAGGCCTGGCAATTGTGAACAGGGAGGTTTGTTGTTTTAGACTCTGGGCTCCATTCCTACTCGGCACGCTCAAACAACGAGAGCCAAATGCTGCCCTTGCTGTCGCTGATTGGACGCTGGCAGCTGTGATCTTACTGATAGTTCTGTGATAAACAAATAATGCGTCGATCACCGCTTGATTGGCACGCTAGCTGAGCAATCACGCTGAAAGGAATGTTTGACATCACATATATGCTGAGCACAAAGAGTGGAAGTTATTTGTTATGGATATTACAGTTGATTTTAGTCAATTGCAGCTAGGACGTCTTGTCTATAATAATGCTCTCACACAGCTCCTGAGACGAACTCAATAATTTGCACAGTTGTTAAAGACATGTTCAATATCCATTTACCAGTGGGTACACCATAACTGTACCGACGTAGCCTTCTGTAAATTGAAGTACGATCAAGTTTGTTACGAGGCAGAGCAATTTAATTTAATTGGCATTCATCAAAAGAAAAAAAAGATGTTTCTGTGAAATTTGTTTTCATTCAACCTATAAGTCATTTTATCCTGGGACACAAAGGCCAGGGCAGGCAGGTGAGCAAAAATGAACCAACACCTCGCCAGACTAAACAGTTCAAGTGTGGGCGCGACATGTTTTAAAGAAACGACTGACCTTCTGAGGCGAAATAATGCTCTATAGTCAATGAGTTCTTTCACCTCGGTACGGAAAGCACTTATTATATAATCAGGGAAAATGCGTTTGAATTTATTCCACAACGCTGCCAGTGTCGGCAGGCTTTTTTCATCCATGCTCTGTGTTCTCCCTAAGACCAAACAGCCTAACCAGCGTCTTGCAGTAATATTCATTCAACTTATTGGGGTGGTCAGTAGCCTCATGTGAGATCATTGTCCACACGTGTGTACTGCCAGGCAGCCGCAATGAAATGTAAGCCGACTCATCGGCCTGTAAGCCTTGAATTACCAAAGTGAAATCAATAGGCTGTTTTGAATGGCGAAGCGGTGATTTGGACGGGGCTTATATCGCAGCGCGATAAATGACCGATGAACAAACGAATAGACATGAGTGGCACTTCAACTTATCGGACTAGCCTAAGATAAAAAACAACAACAGTAGATTTAGTTAAATAAATGTATTATTTAGCATATTGGTTATCTGACATCGGAAACGTAAAATAATACATATCCTGTAGCCTTTGCCAACATCATTCATTCCGTCACAATGTTTAAAACTGTTGTGTGAATAGATAAGGAAACAAAAACAACAATCACGCATACTCTCCTCAATTTAGCCCACATTTTCCTAAGAGGCGACTAACATTAGCATATTCATAAATTGCTAATGATACAAAGTTCCCATTCTCCCATTGCCAGCTCACGAACACAAAAGAAAAATATGAACTACAAACTTACTGCTGCCATTTCTGAGGAATCCGTACACTGACTTGATTTTCATTTAAGTCGGTATGTGTTTGGACTCTTTAAATTTTACTGGCATTCTCTAGAATGCAGATGTTACAGACCCATTTGGACAAAGGCGGCCCACAAAACAAAAAATCCCTGCTGACAATGGCACTGCAGTGGGCACGCAGGACGCGAAACGAGCCAGTGCCACATGCCACACACAAATACGCGGTGGAATAATTCCAGGGATTTTATTGCCCATCCCTGCGCCTGAGACCGTGACAAAACTCTCTGCAGGACTCTCTCAGGCTGAACAGACAATGAGTGAAAACCCAGTGCGTTACTATGGTAATCAGTTCCCAATGGTGGTTTTAACAGGTCCAGCTGTGGATGTACTTGTCGTAGCAACAACAGCCTCATGGGAGAAGGCACCCCGGGGTGAGGCATTTCACAGCACTATCGCTTGTTATCTCCATCAGCCCTCCCTCACTCCCCCCCTCTCTCTCACCCTTCTTTCCCTCCCATTAGGCTCTCAAACACTCTTTTACAACACTCCCATCCATCGCGCCTTTTACACGGACTGATTCATTTACCACACACGGAGGACTAAAACGCCCGCCTATAAATTTTCCACCGTCGCCAGGGGCAACGGGGAGGGTTCCACCACACGTTGTGTGCCAGTTCTTCGCTGCACGCCCGCCCTTAGTTACATTTCCGCGCGAGGCTACGGCCGCCGTTCACAAACAACCAGTCCACAAAAATAACTAAACACTTCCTCTCCCTCTGGAATAACCCGACCTAAGACAAATGAGGGAAACCATCTCTCACTGAGCATGAGTAGCGTTAACAAACACGGACTGATAACAGCGTCCCTGTCCCCAGACGTCATCTGTCTGTCAGGTGAGGCGTCATTGGGCCAGTGCCACAGTTCTCGTGAAATCTATACATTATTCAGAAGATGTTAATGTGACTTTCCAGGGAGGAAGACAGCATGTGAATGTGAGAACTGTTAACAGTAATCAAGGGTGTGCTGTAATGGTTAAATATGTACATAGCCCTGATTAGCCTGCTTCCTGAACGTCTCACGCTGGTGTCTTCCTGGCTGGGTGTCCCTCCGTCTTTTGACATCGACTGGGAAGAAGCCTGGGTAAAAGAACCCTATGGATAGATGGTGTGTGACAAGACATTTTTGACCTCTCACCTTGACAACCTCTCCCCCTTCAACCTTCATCAGCTGTTTGAGGTTCTGCTGAAGCAGGCTGGTGTTGGACCGCCACTTCAGCAGACCCAGAAGGTCCACTGTGGAGAGATAAGAGATGTTATTTAAACTGCATTGCCAGGGCCAGGAAACGACACAAACTGTTTGTCAGTTCTACATAGTTACATTGACAATGTGTCAGTTCTACATGTATAAAATGAAAGCGCTTCCGTAGCTCCATCTGTAGTGTGGCAGTTCTATATTCTGTACCTTCAATCAATAAGACAAACCTTGCAGATTGAACAGAATGAAAATAGAATACTGTTATGTTTCAGTATAGCTCAGCAGGAGCTTGACAGAATCATTAACATACTTCCGCTTTAATGTCAAATCTGTTATCAGAAATTGCATCTATTAATATTATACATGCCATTTAGTCCCAAAGAATAGTGTAACTAATCCCTATTACAAAGAAGTGTCAAAATCTGTCCTATTAAATGCCTTAAATGTAAGCTAGGAAGATGAATGGATGTGTAAGGCTGAGAGAGAAGAGTGGTGGCAGAGGTTAATCATGCTGAAGACAGCTGAAGCACTGCAGCCGACAGAGAAAGATAGAATAAGACAGACAGACACAGACAGAAAGAGAGACAAACAACAGGGACAGAAATGACTGACAAACAAACAGACAAGCGGACAAGGATTTGAACCAGTGGACATTCCAAAAATTACTATACAGTCAAACAGATGGAAACAGGAGAACATTTGGATTGAGAGTGAGAGAGTGAGAGAAGGGGAGGAGAAAGGAGACCGATATTAGAGGGACTCGTAGCACTGTACCGAATGACTCAAATCAATAAAGTCAAACATGAAGTGAACTGAAGTGCATCCTCTACTTAAAATGGAAGGGACACTCATCACATAAAAACCATCCATCCACGACGGAAAAGTACCGGCCAAGACAGGCTCCAGATCCAGCCGCTTCACGTCTTCCCAGAGAACACTCTGACAGTAAATCAACACAGAGTTTCAGAAGAATATGGGCCGGTAGCGGGCAGTCCAGGAGTAAACACACAGGATGTGTCACCCCGGAAGTTAAAGGCTAAAGTCACAGGACAAAACGTTTACATGTTATTGGAGGCATGCTGAAAATGCCCCAGTGGCAGAGCAAATGAGCGCAGCAAGTTACGGGGCGGATATGGCCCGGTTGCGCCCAGAAGATCCGTCGCAGTCATCAAACCGATGAACGTGTCACCAAGTGGAGAAACCCCAGAAGGTATTTCAGCCATCAGGTTGCCAGTTCCCATTCCTCCTTGAGGAAACAAGTCTGGACTCACCTGTCGAATAGTCGTGTCCATTTCTATCCACTGAACCCAGTCACGCCTATTGACGCTGAGGTGCCAATCTCGGGTAGTGACAGCCTATCAGGTTTCAGTCATTGGGTTTAACAGCCAATCAGGTTTCAGTCACTGGGTTTAAAAGCCAATCCGGTTTCAGTCATTGGGTTTAACAGCCAATCAGGTTTCAGTCATCTGGTGAAATGTTTTAATGGGTCTCAGCAGACGTTGACGGCGTAGGAGCTGTCGCACCGCTAATTCTTCAGTGTCAAAGTCTTTAACGGAAAAGACGCTCAGCATCAAAGCTAGGATGCCATAGTTTATTAATCCACAATTGTCACCCGTAAATGGGTGTTAGTTAACCACAGTTCAGTAACCCCATTTCATCCTTTGTTCGGTAACCGCTGCTCGACCTTGTGTTATGTCACACAACTGTGACTACAACTGCAAACGCCTAAAGAGAAGAACAGACCCACAATCCACTTCACCACTGCTCTCAGGGTTATGCTGGGCTGAAGGCCACAGAACTTCAGCTTAATTAAAAGAGCATTTCATCTTAGACGTAGGCAGATTGGGGACTCTGGGAGTCCATGAGAAACAGGCTGGCTGTCCATAGGGAAATACATGAAGGTGTTGTTTTTTGACCCAGGGACAGGAGATTCATTGGAGCGCTCATTACATTCCCACCAGGAGAAAAGGAAAATCAGGTGGACGCGGGTATTTCAATGAAGGAACGTGACGGTGGGCAAACAAGTGACTGTCCAAACGTCATGAACGCTGGTGTATGCACACATTCGTGTACGCGTTCGTGCGTCTATCTACGTGCGCTTAGGGAGGAGCGTATAGAGGCTCCCAGGTGGCGCAGCAGGCAATGTCCACAGCAGTCCAGGTTTGAACCTGAATGGCGGCTGCCAGAGTCATTAGGGTATTTCCTGGACTCACTGGCTGTTCTGACCTACTCCATGAATTAGATGTGCAGTGTGGGGACTAAGGATGTCACGTAAAAACTACTCAGACCATTTCTATAAAGAGCAATTGATCAATATCACCACTACACTAGGGCATGTAGGTGGGAAATGACACATATTGGCAATATTAATGGAGGAAACCATTATTTTTCACAAATACAAATTCCAGGTTGCACGGGAAAAGACTTTGTTGCACATGCAAGTAAAATGACCACTCTCTAAAGACTCTCCCAAGGACATCGGTACAATTGGATGCCAACCAACGCAACCAACACAATCACCCCCCCCACCCACACACACACGCTGTTTCTTCCAAGTTTTTAATGAAGTAATAAACTTGTGGAAGCGTTCTCCTGTGCTTTTCAGAGACTGACGGCGGGCGACTCCACTTATTAAAACACGAGCAGCCTTTCCCCGGAGCCTTGGCTGACAATCACACGTCGGCCATTACTTTGCTTAATCAAACCGCAGAGTTACTGAAGATCCCACATATCACAGACGCCTTGTAAATGACCAGAATCACCAAACACCGGGAAAATAAAAGGGGAGAGGAGAAGAAGGAGAGGGGGACAGGAGAGGGGGACAGGAGAGGGGGACAGGAGAGGGGGACAGGAGAGGGGGACAGGAGAGGGGGACAGGAGAGGGGAACAGGAGAGGGGAACAGGAGAGGGGGACAGGACAATCCAAGGGGCTACAGAGAGAGGTTTGATAAAGGGAGTTTCCACAGAAGCAGCCAAGGGTCTGTAGTTCAGTACATTAATCCTGTCCTGCCCTGAGAGCTGAAATCCCAAATGGCACCCTATTCTCCATTTAGTGCCCTGCCTTTGACCGGCTCGTCTAGATTTAGGCTCTCCAGTCAGAAACAGGGCTCTTCACAGGGTGACGATTCTTTTTACACAGACCTCACAATCACACCTGCACGGGCTTCGTTCTAGCTAAACGACAGAGTTTGCCGAACGGCAGAGGGAAGATAATTACGCTCAGAAGGAACGGAGGTATGCGAATGCTGAACACCTGGTGGCTGCACACGAGCCTCCAGCACCCCTTTGAATGCTAAACTCCCACAGTTCCACAATCTGACAAAAATCCATAGTGGATTCCTTGGTGTCCTCATTATTTTGCCATTTTATTACAAAACAGAAACGCTACACATGAACCAAAACAGGGGCCGATTGGCCCTAACCAACATATCCGCAGAAACCAACAACTAGCGCAAACAAAAAAACAACACAGAATTCCATACACAACTGACCCTTGTCACGGACACCATTGGATACGGTACTGTTTGGTCAACATATCGGGAGAGAAGGCCAGTCTCCGCTCCTAGGTGACCTCGTCACAGGCTTTCTGAAAGCTCTTCTTGTGCATCTTTTCGACATCAACGTTAGCAGGCAGAATAACAACAAAACCAAACATTTCTACCACACGGTCTGTCTTCATTAACGTTGGAGTAAACAGTTTGGGGAACCCTCACATTAGCACCGTCGCCAGGCTCTAAAGACAATATGAATCAACGGGGTGATTGGACAGACACTGAGCTGGCATCTCATTTGATGGCAGGAGTCTAGCAGGCCTCTGGGACGGTCTGTTTGGTGGGACAGTCTTCAACTGCTATAACAGATTCTCTCAGAGATGGTTATCAACAGACACTGAGCAGGAGAGCGACCACGGCCTCTAACAAGCTACCAAACTCCAAGTCCAAGTCAACCCTTTCTATTCTGCCTCTACATTATCTGCACCTGCCGGTGTCGAGTTTAAAGAAGCCCATGATTAGAGGGATGCAAAGGGAGAAAAGAAGTGGCTTTGAGGGCCAGATTTGAAGACCTCTGTCCCGGAAGCCAGGTCGGTCCCGGAGGCCGGGTCGGTCCCGGAGGCCAGGTCGGCCTCTTTGACGTATACACTCTGTGTGTGTGTGTGTGTGTGTGTGTGTGTGTGTGTGTGTGTGTGTGTGGTATTTATATTCCTATCGAACGGCCAGCCGGTCACACGGTGAATCAGTCAGCGAGAAGCACCGCCGTAACCCAGACAAAGGAGGCCGATAACGTCAGGAGACGACTCTGAACCCATACGTCTTGACGCTGGGGAAGCAATGAGGGAAATGGAATGTGCCCACTGTCGTGTTCCAAATTCCTCCCTATTGTCTCTATTCTGCCGCTCACAAATTCTGACCAGATAGCCTTGGCGAGCAGGGTGCCATTCGGAACACAAGCCCCTCCCTCCGTTCACCGGCTGTCTATCCTCTCCTGAACAGAGAGGTCTAGAGAGCAGAGAAGAACTACTGCATACAGCAACAATGTGATTGGATTATAATGTTCCCTAACTCACACGGTATCGATGGGTTACAGTGGTTGCCCGGGAGCAAGGGAGCATGGTCTCTTTGTCTGTTTTCCATCTCAGCTTGACTGCTTCAAATTATCTCTGTGTCTGCAAATCAGAGATCTAAGGCACTCTTTATTCAGAAAGAGCCTCTATGGGGGAGCAGGAGGAGGCTTGAGGCTAGTAAAACTATTAATTTGAGTTCTGAAGTGTAAGCTGGACCACTCGGCCCTTTTTCTCCGGCGGGTGCTTAGGTTTTTGGTGTTTTCTGTGTTCCTCCCCTCTCCTCACGGTGTCTGAGCCCAGACTGGAGACCATCCTAGTTCTGGTTCATTCTCCTGAAAAATGGGATTTCTGATTCGCCGGCAGTGAAAGAGGAGCAGTCCGTGTGGTAAACAACCGAGGTTGAGCTGAATTCAAAATTCAAAACGTACAAATGTTGACACAAACAGCTTCTCTTTTTCAGTTAATTTAGAATTAACCCATCAGGTTGGAATGTCAGTTCCAACTGACTGCTTTCAATTCTAATTAGAACAACCTTATAAAGTAACCACAGAACCTTTTCCAAATAATCTATTCTCTTCCATATTCTTCTTCTTGTTAAGTATTGTGCATCTTGTGTTTTTTCTTTATTTGGACACTTGACAATAACAGCAGTATATTGCTTTTGCTTTGGGATTTTCAGTAAAGAGAGCATTATGTTGGAGGGAGGGAGGGAGGGAGGGGGATACGTAAGGCCTTGCCTTGGTTATTGATGTTCACAGCAGCTACCATTAATGCAGTCTAATGTAATCAGGAGAACAGGAGAGCAGAAAAGGGGAGATGCAGGAAGAGCAAGGGAGGCGGAGCAAGAGGACCGGGAGGAGGAGGACCGGGAGGAGGAGGACCGGGAGGAGGAGGACCGGGAGGAGGAGGACCGGGAGGAGGAGGACCGGGAGGAGGCTGTGTAGACAGAAAAGGTTTGTGAGCAGGGAGTGTCCGTCTACCGTTCTGGGTGAGCTTGGTGGAGCAGACCAGGGTGGAGATCTGAAAGGAGTCCTTGGTGATGGTGCAGCTCCCCAGGCTCTGGCCCCCTTTCCCCGTAGTGGACAGACCTTTCTCCTCCAGCTCCATTTTGGTGGCAGGCAGGTTGAGGTAAAGGGACGAGTCTTCAAGCTTCTTAGCTTCTGCCTGGTGGTGAATCAGTCAGTCAATCAATCAACCGCCCAATCTAACTAACAATCAGTCAACCAACCAATCGGTCAGCCAACCAATCAGTACATCCATCAACCAATCAATAGACAAATCAATCAATAAAGTATATTTATGTTGGAGCCCCAACGGTCAGTGCCTCTTAATGAAATAGCATCACTGTAGTCAGGGATTCAATCCTGGTTTCTGAAATAAGTCAAATGATATTTGCTGAAAGTCGCTCCACATAAAACCATCTGCTGAATGAAGTAAATGTAAATAACATTCTGTGATCGATGAGTGGAATGCCAAAACACAGCTTGTCTGGGGTACAACTGCAAATTCAAAGTTTTTCTTTGACTAACTTTTTTTAATTAACATGAATAGCAGCATCATTAGAAGGTTTTAATTGTGAAGTGATTTAATTTTGGAGTGGGGGTTGAGTGGGGATATAAACACAGCTAACATTATAGGAAGCTGTTGAGCTCTAGTTATCAGAGCTGAAGAAGGGGAATGGAGAAAGAAAGGAAGTCAAACAGAGACAGAGGTGAAGAGAGAACAGGGCAGAACAACAGATGGATCTATCCATTATTTTTGCACTAAGAACACATGGTGGATTGTTGTTGGCCAGGAGGCTCTAGAATAGCCAGCAAGTCACAGAAGACGCAACTATAGTAAGATTTGCCTTTATGCTACTTTCTTTTTGTTTATAAAGGCATTGTATATTTTAGATAAAAAGCAGGGCCAAGCAGGAGAAGGCGAGTTGGGGCAGGCCAGACGTGTGACATCACCTTGTAAACGATGAGATCGTGCTCTCCATCTCTCAGGGTTGTCCCATCGTACCTCATCAGCTTCACGAACGACTGAGCAAATATCTTCTCTGATTTGTCTTTGGCTGCAGGGAGGAGGAGGTGAAAAACACAAAGTGTGTTAGTATGGAAAACTGCAAGGGGCGTGACTGGGGAGGGACCTGCTGCGGATTGGCTGTGGCTCAGGCACCGAATAGCAGGGCCGCGGTAGCGGAGGGTGTGGCCATGACAGGGGAGGCCAGGGCCGTGACAGGGGAGGCCAGGGCCGTGACAGGGGGGGCCAGGGCCGTGACAGGGGGGGCCAGGGCCGTGACAGGGGGGGCCAGGGCCGTGACAGGGGGGGCCAGGGCCGTGACAGGGGGGGCCAGGGCCGTGACAGGGGGGGCCAGGGCCGTGACAGGGGGGGCCGGGCCACGACAGGGGAGGGCGGGGCCACGACAGGGGAGGGCGGGGCCACGACAGGGGAGGGCGGGGCCACGACAGGGGAGGGCGGGGCCACGACAGGGGAGGGCGGGGCTGTAGCCCCAGAGGGCAGGACTGTGACAGGGGAGGGCAGGGCCACAGCAGGGGAGGGCAGGGCTGGAGCCCCAGAGGGCAGGGCTGTGACAGGGGCAGGCACCCATTATTAAGCAGATCAATTAGTTAACCAACAAACACTCAATATTATGGGTATCGGCTACCAAGAGATACATGGGTCTAGCTAAACAAAACACATAACTAAGGTTTGCATTCTTAATGAACAAAAAATCTATATCCATTTACAGCCAGTTTCAATAGACTGGTTGTTAATCAAAGTTAGCCGGGTGGCGCATTGATCCTGCTTCCCAGTACAACTCCCTCAGGTCATTAGCATCTACCTGTTTGAGGGAGGTTCAGGGTTCACACAAGAGACAGTAGGTCAAAACAGCAGATCACAGCTGATGACGGGGGACAAGCACCTCAAGGGGAACCGGGAACGTGAAGACAACACACCCCCACACACAAGTCCAATAACCTGCCCTGCCAACGTCGTCCGACGGTTAGCCACCATACAGCAGGATTCATTTAGCCTGCATCTCTGCTGCGACATCGCAGGGAAAAGTGCATTATCAAGCAGCGCTCCAGGACTTGCGTTTCTACCAAACAGCCCAAACAGAACCCTCCTCCTTCTGTATGGCGGCACACTGCTTGGCGAGCCGTTTGGGAGGCAGTGGGAGTTCTACGTAAGCAGAGGGTAGAGTTATGCCCGTTCGCTCGCCGTCACACAGCAACACATACATCACCATCACCCATCAGCCAGCTCCAATTTACGCGAGGCGTCGGCGCGATTGACCGGAGCGTTTGCCGCGTTCCGCCTGCATTAATCCATACGTTGGTTAGCGGGCGGGTGTCCCAGCGCGGTAAATCATCTCCGCGCTGCTTTGGGTTTGAGACAACCCAAGGAGCCAGGGAGAGGCACCTAATGGCAGCCCATTCCTTTCAGAGTGACACGGTAGCCTGGAGATTCACCCGGCGCGGACTGTTTAGCATGTGCTTGTGTTCGCTGACAGCTGCATTGTAGTGACTGAGTGAAGCCGCCGTGAAACCCATGTCTCGTAGGTTGCTGTGTCACTACCAGACCAGGGTTCATATTCCGCTTGAGGATTAGCCCAGAGGTGTCAGACAAGGGCTGTGGAACTGACCAGCACCTTCCTGGTTTGGGGGGGGGGGGAGTAATTATCGAATAACACGGCGTTGCCTAGTAACAGCCTAGGGCAACTCCTTGTAAAATCTTCAAACCTGTTTGGCAAACGATGGTATAAGAACAGAGTCTACCTTTTGTAGTAAAAGAAAAAATCAATTATAAACTTAGTCTATAACAATAAAATGTGGAGAATGGGCCTGAATAGCTTCCAATGGAGTGGAAAGTGTGTGTGTGTGTGTGTGTGTGTGTGTATCTCACAAAAAATTATCCAACCAATATAAAAGGCCCAGTGCTTGTTTGTCCATGTTTATGCCAACGTCATACCGCCCCAACAGGCTGAGTTTAGTTTACGACATGAAACAGCAGCCATCAAACAAATATAACTATGGTAATCAACCAACGGCAGCCAGAAAGAAAAGGCACTTGACATTAACAACGGCCAGACCAGTGTCAGTTCATGGCGGAGCAGTTTAAGGATGGATCCAAGTACCAGTCAATCCCGGACCAAACTGGCAGCAGGGTTCCAAATGGCACACTATTCCCTACATGCGGCACTAGTTATGCGACCAGGGCACCCAGGGCCAGGATGAAAATTAGCACTCTATGTGGGGAAATCGGTGCTACTGGGGCCTTGGCCGAAACACTATAACATGTTGACACTATTAAACTTACTGGCGGGCTCTGAGACGGGACAACTATGACCATTACTTCCTGTGACAGATGTTACCAACAGGAAGCAGAGTGAAGCAGGGGGATTAATAACACACAGAGACAGGCACAGAGACAGGCACAGAGACAGACACAGAGACAGACACAGAGACAGACACAGAGACAGACACAGAGACAGACACAGAGACAGACACAGAGACAGACACAGAGACAGACACAGAGACAGACACAGACAGCATTATGAGCCCAGTAGTCCCTGTTCAATACTGGACCGGTGCAGGGGAGGAGAGACAAAGAGCATCTCTGATAGGATCTGGTCCAGACTGTCCGGCCCGTTCTATAGCGTATGACCCCGCCTCTCCTCCGGCCCCGCCCACTGGAGCTACACCACAAAGCGGCCAGATAGAACATCAAGACTGCCGTCTGCACCTAACAAAAATGTATATTGAACCCCTGCTTCCTAACCTCAGCCATTCTTTCCAGAGCCAGTGAACTGCTCCAGGCATGTAGTTATCCTCAGCCAGGCCACTGGGCCACTGACAGACAGCCAGCCCCCCAAAACATATACATGGAGGCAGATCCGGGAATGTAATAGCTCTAATTAAAGTAACATGGGATGCAGTTTAGAGTAAATGTCACCCTAATCCCTATGCAGTCAGATGTGCCCGGGCTAAAGCAGTGCCCGACATAGGGAATAGTGTGCAATTGGAGCTGCAAAGTCAGGACTCTGTCAGTCTGCTTCACTTGAAGAGCTTCCATTATTTTGCTGTGGACAGATCGGCTGGCATGAACGTGTGCAGAGACAGACTGACAGAGACAGACAGACAGACTCACCAACAGGCCAAACACGCAGACAGAGAGAAAGGCAGGCTTACCAAGAGGAAGACGGGAAGACAGGAAGACAAACAGGTATGTAGACAGGGCAGGCAGACAAGGGGGGCAGGCAGACAAGGGGGGCAGGCAGACAAGGGGGGCAGGCAGACAAGGGGGGCAGGCAGACAAGGGGGGCAGGCAGACAGGCAATAATTTATTCAAAGCTGTGATCCCACTCCATTAGAGGATTTTACTGAGAAACTGAAGGAGCATTTTGCTACACGTTCGATCCCCTCTATGCGCTGTATACGAGGAATACATCATTATACGCACCTTCTCTTAAGAGCAGGATTACCACATCAAAGAACTATTTACAATTCTCCTTCAATTAAACTTTCTCGTTTTGGACTTTTCCCCACACTTTAATAACGACCCACGAGTCTCTTTTCAAACACATCGGGCTGTTTGTCGTCTGATTCATCTTCGTACTCACAGTCTTGTGAAGATCGGTGTCTGAAGGTAAATCGCAGGTGGCTTCTGTTTACATCTTCAATCGGGATGGCGACCTGGACAATGCAAATACCCTGCCTTTTAGCACAGTCCGGGGAGAGGCTGAATGATGCAACACACACACACACACACACACACACGCGTGTGTGTAGATCAACAAACTGACCTTGATGGTTTCATACCAGTGGGGCTGTTTGACCTGGTAATAGATGACAGACTTGTACTCCATGATTCCCTCGTCACCAGCGCCCGGGAATATCACGTTCTGAGGAGACAGAGAGAGACAGTCATAAACACGAGGATACAGCTGTAACCATAACAAGGCAGTTAGCGTATGCTTTTATCCGGTCATGTGACACGAACACATCTCGTCACAGGTGTGAGACCAGGTGATGACGATGATGGCGGTCAGTTTGGATGAAGGTAGGTCATGACCAAACAATCGAGATGAACAACAAGATGTCGGTGATTACGAAGGGGACACGAACGCGAGCGATGAAGATGAATGAGTGACGAAGGCATGAGATAATTCATTTGAGTGACGAAGGACGAGGCCAACTGAAAACATAACTAAATGGATTCTAAATGACACTGATTTGAGTGTGAGGACAATTAATAATTCTTTCCACGGCGTTGCTGGCGACCCCAGAGCAAAAAATGACAAAGAAAAGGGATGATCTTTTTATTCCCCAGACAAGACATCCACAGGCTTCACAGAAGTGCTGGTCTATGAGTCAAGTCAGAAAATTGCGATTTAAGTACATTTGTGGGTGAAATGCAATCTTCCTAACTGCTCCTTAAAGGATATGGTGGGTGCCCTGATGCAGGCAGCATGTTGATCTTGTCGTACCGACCAGCATTAGCCAGCTGAATACGACTTCGGCATTACACTGGTCCGCTGGCAACTGACAACTGTGCCCAGTGATCCCAGCATTGGACTCAGAGGCATCTATCAGCTCTTTCATTTATTAAAGGGGGGATCCACCACCAGAAACAAAATAAGTGAAATTTGGTAAAATGTTAAGTTAATGGGGGAAAATACATATATATTTTTTTCACTGTAATGTAGGGTAGCTATATCGTCTTGCGACAGGACATGTGGGATAACACAATCTCAGAACACTATTAAAACAATTATCTTCATTACGGCCCAATTAGCCAGCAGACACTAGTCCACAACAAAGCCACCCATCTATGCGGTCATCACAGTCAGATTAGTACAGCTTTCCCCAACTAACATAAAGTAAAGCAGTTCAAACTTATTCATCATCAAGAAATCTGGCTTAGCCCTGAGCTGGCTACAGCCAGGACTAGCGGACAAGCATGGATATGAGCTAAAATCTACAAGTTGAACATGGCATGTTTTCAAATCCTAAATTGACAGCAGTTTGTTTGTCATTTTACAACCACTATAAATTCATATGCCGATATTGGCTTTGTGTTATTGTGTAGATAGGTTTGATATAGGTACAGTTTAAAAATGTAGGCAGCCAGTCTGTCTTGAGAAATCCAGCAGTTTGGGTTTGTAGTTGACATCATTCCCAATAGATTTAATCACATTATGCTTGTTGGAAATACAAATGGTATCCACATATTTCCCTGACTCATCAGGATTTAAAATGGCAGATATTTATTAAAAGTTTTTTTCAGACCATTTTTATTCAAATTATTCACATCACCTATGTATCGCTAAGTTTTTATATATCCATCAATTGTCATGGGAGCGTGTTAATGCCAAGGCTCTGGAAAAATAATAATCAAACAATCAACACCAGCCAGCCTGTCTACCAACCCCAGCAACCAATCACAACTCCCAACACAACGCCAGGCAGCCTGTCTTCCCACCCCAGCAACCAATCACAACTCCCAAGACAACACCAGCTAGCCTGTCTACCAACCCCAGCAACCAATCACAACTCCCAAGACAACGCCAGGATAAATGAGAAATAAATGAGAAATTAAATATTAAATTTGCCCTCACTGCCCAATGCCCCACCTGCCGTTTCTGCTAGTGCAGCGTGTGTGTGTGTGTGTGTGTGTGTGTGTGTGTTGTTTGGGAGACCAGCTGGTGATACAGGTCCAGACAAGTAATTAGCTTTCCCTAGTGGATCCCCAGGGTTTGATTTGTGGCCTCAAATAAAGTATTTAAAGCGCGTGTGCGCATGGCGGGGTAACACACATTAACCGTTCTCAATCAGAAAGAACCAACCAATCAGAAGCAGCCAAATCCCATCAACCTCACGCCTGTTAACCAAATCATTGTGCGTAATAGATGAGTGTAGCAGGTGGAGAGGACCTCTACGAAGACCAGCCTCTAGGGGCCTACGGTGGGATCTTCGGCCCTTCACATAACACGCTGGTCAAGTGACACGCTAACGACAGGCTGAAACTTGCCCTGGCCTTGCTTTAGATCCCATGTGCCGAGTGCCTGAACCAGAACACTGGACCGAGCGGTGAATGCAGGGAGTCCATGACTAAAGCAGTGGTTGGACGTTGTCGATGCAGCCTTGGGGGATGGGTTCACTTTCATTATGACCAGGGCGCCCTTCAAAATGACATTCAAACATTGAGAGATAAAAGTGGTTTATATAAGTAAATAGATTATTTGGAATTTGGCGACTGAGCCCGTTGTCTACGTTCAGATTCAGATGGAATTTGAGGATGGAATGTTTGCATCTGTGCTTTCAGATTGAAAGATGTCAGAGGTAGTTCTCTGAGAAAACACTACATAGCTTAGCACAAAGACTAGAGGTCTTCAGGAAAAGCTAGCACCTGACTCAGGGAAAGTGGGTAACCACTCCCTTTGCAGAAATCCCAAACTATCCCTTTCAACAATGTAAGATTATGTGTCTTTGCTAGGCAGCCGACAAGGTGCTGTTTACAGAGTAGTGAAGGTTCTGTTCTAGTCAAAACAGCGGCCTTAACTGTCCTTCAAACAATCACAGGAAGTGATGAGTGTAGAGACAGGAAATGACAGTGCACTCTCATATCTTTCAAAACCAATTACAATCTGCCAAGACAAGCGTTTAGCAAAAGCATTTCCCTGTCCAGGGGGAGACAGGATGCTGAGGAAAGATAAAAGAGAAAGTGAGCAATGTGAAGTAAAGTGGGGAAGCTCCTTGACAATCAAAGGGTGTCCCAGGGGAGCCAGTGAGATGAGACGAACAACAAGCCTCTTGGAAAAGTTGCATGACGACACAGAGGCATCCTTGACAACTAGGACAAAACCGTCTAATCAAAGTCTCCATAAGAGGCCTCCAACAACAATGGCACTAATGTGAAATCAGCCCCAGTATAACGTCCATTCCTCCACTCTCAGTCTCTCATCCATGGATGCTTTCCTTTCCAACCCATCGGGTGCAATTATCTACTGAAGTGTTGGCCGAGTTCTGCGGTGCCACCCGTCACCCTCGGATAGATTCATATCACTGTCACCCTGATTCGTGTCCCAGGGTGTTCTAGTGACGCACTGCGGGTTCAGATGCGGCCCACTGTCGCACGCACCCCCAACCCCCGAGAGCAGCAATAATCAGCATTCCATCGGTATTATGTAAGGGATGGTAGAACACAGCATGCCGCAGTGATGAGGGCCCCAGCACCAACCAATCTACTCATACTGAGAGACAGTGATGAGGGCCCCAGCACCAACCAATCTACTCATACTGAGAGACAGTGATGAGGGCCCCAGCACCAACCAATCTACTCATACTGAGAGACAGTGATGAGGGCCCCAGCACCAACCAATCGACTCATACTGAGAGACAGTGATGAGGGCCCCAGCACCAACCAATCGACTCATACTGAGATGAGGGCCCCAGCACCAACCAACCTACTCATACTGACAGACAGTGATGAGGGCCCCAGCACCAACCAATTGACTCAAACTGAGAGAAAGTGATGAGGGCCCAGCACCAACCAATCTACTCATAATGAGAGACAGTGAGGAGGGCCCTAGCACCAACCAATCGACTCATACTGAGAGAAAGTGATGAGGGCCCCAGCACCAACCAATTGACTCAAACTGAGAGAAAGTGATGAGGGCCCAGCACCAACCAATCTACTCATAATGAGAGACAGTGAGGAGGGCCCCAGCACCAAGCAATCTACTAACACTGAGAGACAGTGATGAGGGCCCCAGCACCAACCAATCTACTCATATACTGACAGACAGTGATGAGGGCCCCAGCACCGACATGCGGCAGCATTTACCATGTTATAAAAGCAACGAGGTGCGTCTGTAGTACACTGTCAGACAAAAAAAACATCAGTTGGAGTTTCAGAGAATTTTGTGAACTGCTTGGCTGAGCAAGCTGAGGTTTGAAGAATGGTACTCAGGTCCAGTTAGCTCAGCTAATCACCGGTTCTCCTCAGGGAGAGATAACCTCTACCACTACAAACCCTCCAGGTAATGGACCATGAAGTGGACAAAAAAAGATCCCAAAAGCAGTGATACGAGACAACACATTTTTCAGTCAGTCAGTCCAGTTTATAGCGACCCTGTGTAGAGAGTGACAATGTTAGGGTACTGGGTCCAATTCCCAGGACCACCCTCAGTTCCACTACACCGGGATGACAGTAAGATGCAATGGAAAACCATCAGGCGAATTTGGTTTTAATGATATCTTGGGTGTGTACGTGTCAATACCTCCAGTTTCTTTCCATCTTCGTCGTACACCGACAGGGTGACCTCTACGTTCTTGGGTGTGGATTTGCTGCCTTTATCAAATTCTCCCTGGACCAGGGTGACGTAGATATCGTTGCGCACGTCGCCTGGGGACACCACAACAGTCTGTTAAATACAGCAGCATCTCCCTGACAAACCACCTGCCCTCCGTTCTTCAGACCTTAACCTGGATTTACATGTCGACGATCCACCTGGAAAATGGACCTTTTAGCAAAGTGCCCTAAATCACATGGTTCCTTAAAAAAAGGATTAAAAATACTTCATAGTTTCGTTGACCAATCGTAAGGATTAAACAGACCGATCCCTCCGGGGATGATGTACAGCCAGCCCCAGCCCCCAGAATGACACCCGACTGACACCCGACTGACACCCGACTGACACCCGACTGACACCCGACTGACACCCGACTGACACCCGACTGACACCCGACTGACACCCGACTGACACCCGACTGACACCCGACTGACACCCGACTGACACCCGACTGACACCCGACTGACACCCGACTGACACCCGACTAAGACCTACCTGGCATGATGATCTCAGGGAAGCCCATCTTACGGGCTACAGCAGTGGAGCGGTCAACCAGGTGAGGGAAGTCCTTCCGGATCTGATGGATGTCACCTGGGAGACGTTTTAGGGTCACCCAAAGACCTAGAAACAGGGGACATTACAGGTTATTTACCAGTCAATCATCAAGCGACAGAGAATATTACTTATTATCTTGCAGTCAATCCACCGGGGAGCAGGAAAAGAGAAGCCTCCGGGTAGAGAGATAATTCCAGACATGCCTGATGACCATCAGATGTCATGTGACCGATGTTCACCTGTAAACAACCAAAATGCGTTAACAGTCACCAGTTCACCTCTCTTCCTATCTGACAGAACTCTAAGTTCATAAGGACCTCAGTCTTATCTTCATACCCTTAAAACCTGCTTAGATTTTAAACTAATCCAGACTGTTGGAGTTCAACATGCAGGCCAGGGCATGTCGGCACCTGGCACCCACACCCACAATGCCCTAGACTAGAAGACAGTGACATGGTCAAAGCTGCAGGGTTTCCCCTCTGCAAATGGCATATGGTAAATAACACGGCTCAGGGAATGATCCCATCACCTCAGGCAGAGCTGAAAATCTTTTGAAATGGAAGCGTGACAGACATCACCGCTGGCAAGTCCCAGACGCCGTCCACACACACACACACACACACACACACACACACACACACACACACACACTGACCCCCACACACATGCACTTCACATGCACTTCACTGCTCCCCGTGTGCAGTCTCTCTGTGGGTTGATTGAATGGATATGACATTTAGCTCAGGACATCTTCATACAGTATGACAGTACGCCGGAGACCGCTCTCCCCAGACCGCTCTCCTCCCAACGTGGGCTGAAGCAACGCTGCAAAAACAGGGACGGGCAGATTGCCCAGCGGACCGACCGTGGGCTCAGAAATCCATAGGCAGCCGGTTTGACTCCCAGAGCGTGAAGAACTCGCCGTTGTGTATTTGAGCAAGACATGTAAGCCCAAAGCGCCCTTACCTTGACCCTTGTGATTGACCTCCTTGGCTGCGATGACCTTGTTGATGACGGACTGCAGGAAGTCACTCTCGCACGCCACCCTGGGTGAAAAACGGGAGATGTTCAGCTGCTGGTGGCGATGTATGGCATCATCCAACGCCAGCCTGGGGCAGCCACAACACAGGCACAAAACCACGGGGGGGGGGGGGGGAGAGGAGGAAGACGACGAAAAGAAAGGTGAAGGGAGGGAGAGGGAGGAGGGAGAGAGAGAGGGAGGAGGGACACAAAAGAGGGAGAGAGTAAGGGAGGATGAGGGTGGAAGGAGAGAGGGAGGGAGGGAGAGAAAGGGGATGGAGTGAGGGAGGGATGGATGAGGGTGGGGGAAAGGAGGAAGGAAGAGAGTGAGAAATTAGAAGAGTAATAGCAAACAGTGATGTATATGGAGGGAGGAAGAGGGACCAGATGGAGGGAAGAAGATCGGGAGGGAGGGATGGAATGGAGAGAGGGAAGGCAGATATGGAGGGAGGAGCAGAGAGGGGGTGGGTGTGGATGGAGGAGTGGGAAAGCAGAGAAGAGAGTAACAGCAAACAGTGGTGTATACCAGAGAGACAGACAGGCCATGTTAGGTCACAGTAAAGGGTGGGACGGGTAACGAACACACAAGAGATAAGAGTTTAGGACATGATGCCCTCAACTACTGCATCAGCACCTTTTCACCACTACTGACTTCGACCATTGCAAATGAAATCCTTATTAATGGATGTTTGAGCATCCCGTCTCTATTCTTACTTTACTAACATCTCGTTTCTATTCTTACTTAACTATCATCCCGTTTCTATTCTTACTTTACTGACATCCCGTCTCTATTCCTACTTTACTAACATCCTGCCTCTTTTTCTAACTTAAGAAACATGATGTCTCAATTCTTCGTTTACGAAAATCTTAATATCTTGCATAAATTCTTCATAAATATGAAACCAGTTACGGCAGCCAGTTAATGCCGGGGCCCAAACAATATATTACCTAGCAACACAAGGGCAGGAAAGCTGCAAAGGTCTTCCGTTGAAACTAAGGCTGCAATCTCTAAAGAACAATGAAGCTTTGACAGAGTCCTGCTATGGTGCCCAGAAACCCAAAGAAAACCAAAACAGGTGTTTATCTCCACTCTGAAAGACCTAGTGTGTGGAGCTCAGTCCAGTCGAGGACCCAGAGTTCAGCTGATGCAGTGGGAAAGTGCCGTGCCAACGAAGACAGTGTACTTCTGTGTCATTTTGTGTCGTCTTTGCACGATTATGCTTTATCTTGGCCAGGTTGCCGTTGCCAACAAGAACATGCGCTCAATCAGCCTACCTGGCTAAATAAAGGGAAATAAAAGGTGAAAAATGCAGTTGTTTTGGAAACTCTAGAAAGCACGTTAGCTGCTCAATATTAGAGCGACAGAACGAGGTGTGTGTGTGGATGTGGTACCCATGTAGATTCCCTGTATGTGAGTTTGTTTTCCCCTCCTTCTGCCCTAAAAACAGGTGTCTTTTATATTCCTGCTTGTTGTCGTGGGTGTGTCCCACCTGCCAGTCATCATCTGACTGCTGACACTCCTCCTGATTGCACCACCTGTTCCTCCTTACCCAATCACATCACACATCCCCTGGTTTAAAAACCCAGTCACTTGTTTCTACCAGAAACTTGTTATGCTCTATGACACAATAAAATATATAGACAAGAACTTTTGATAAGTACCCTTTTGACAGACAGGCACTCCTTTGTTCATCCATAAAACACAGTCTTAGCATATAAATCCCACTTTGTCCTGTTTCATGTGAGTATGTATGTATTGCTGTGGTGTTTTTTTTGCTGTTGTCTAGTCAATTATTTGCTGTTTAGTCCCTGTTCACCCTGTGTGTTTTGTTTGTACCTGGGAGAAAGTGATTTTTAGCAAGTCGCCCTCGGGCATACACAACCTGTAAAAAAACATTAGTTAGTACGGAGCCCTGGAGGTGACATTTAATGTTTTAAAAAAGAGAGCATGTTTCAAAAGTAAAAACATTCAATGTCACCTCTAAGGCTCTGTAGGTTAGAACTGAGCCAATCACCCACTGTATCTTTGTACAGGTTAGGAGTTAGCTCGGCTGTTCCTGAGGCAGGCAAGTTCAGTTTAGTGTTTCTGAGGTAATCATTTCATTCCTTGGGTCCAGCTAGGCCCCTTTTCCCTAACCCATTTACTGTGTGTAAGAAACTGAGTTTGACAGTAGTGTTGGTTGTCTGTCTTTTGTTCTCAGTGTTCCTTTGTTACACTTTGAATGAGTTTTATGTTAGGGGTCTCTGTGCCATCCACACTACAATGCTAGAGCTGTGAGGTTCGTAACAAGGACTGATGCTGTGTGTCAATGCACAGGGGCAGTAAAACAAGCGTGGTGGAGAACAGCACAAGACCCGTGACACAACGACAGCCTCATGATAATAGCTGGCATGGAGGGAAACCATGTGTTTGACCTGATTCCACTTATCCCATTCCAGACATTAAACGGGCAGAACGGTTTCACAGTAAAGTGCTACCAGACACCACCGGCATCTGTCACAACTTAAAGAGCAGGAGCAAAGGACCGAGGGGAAGATCGGGGAACTGAAGTGTGTCAGAGATACAGCCTCCGAGATGATCTCAGGTCCTCCCCCGTGGAACCTACGGTTGATCCATATAGCTGACTCTTCCACGGCTAACATATCTGATTCAACGGGTCAACTATCCAACAAGGCCGCGTTCAGATTCAGCCATTAATTCGGGCCTACAGCGACAATGTGAAACGTCTCGGGGTCCTGGATGGGAGGTTTAAACCCAACTCAAACGCAGGCCCATAGGGTCTCCCTCCAAGCTCATGAGAACAGTACACAGAGGTTCATATCAACACAGGCCACAGCAGTCCTAAACCACACTACATCAGACAGCAAAAGGTGACGGAGTCCATAAGAGGGGGAAACACTCCCAGTGTTTTTTTTACCCATTCCTGGTTATTAATTTCACCAGAACGATTTGTTCCATTACTGACAATTACATTGTTGAGTAAAGCCCGAAGGAACGCTGTGTTCAGAAAATGTATAATATTTGTAAGGGAATCAGGAAGGCCTTGATTGAATTATACAGCAATAACATTGTACCGTACTGCATCTAAATTTGATATAAACCGGGTTAGAGGGGGTGACGACACTAGCCCTGGTCTAACTACTGCAAATAGCTCCCTATGGCCTTGGGGCCCTTGGTCAAAACTTAGTACAGTAAACCGGAAAGAGTTCCTTTTGGGACACATACTGAGCCTAACAGTGGAGTTGCCTCCGGCAGGTCTACATTTAAAAAAACATTACATTTTATCTAAACCTCAATTTTCTGTTTCCATCCATAGTTGTTTTCAATGCCAGCTCTCTCAAACTCAATAAGGTGTTAGAGTTAAACTGTCCTTAAGCACAAGCACTTCCAGCGCAAACGAGCCTCCGAACAGCAGCCCAATATGCAAGTTGTTAATGAATAAACTACTAATGTGTGTGTTTTAAAGCTGCTGTCTGTGGCTTTTGCAGTTAACAAAATACTTTGTGTGTGTGGTATTTTGGTTATGAATTGATAAACTAAGTAAAAACAATATCATACCTCAGACATTTCCAAGTCTATATGAAAGTGGTGTGATGTCGTGAGGCACCAATCGGCACCCCCTTTACAACCCATGGGCGAAATCCCAGACTGCATCCTTAAGGGGCGCAGGGAAGAATCCTGCTTCAAACATTCACAAGACTGAATTTAGGTGAGCGAGTTTAAATGGGTGATATTTCAAGCACTCCGAACCGTGCCGTGGAAAAAAATATTTGAAACGTGCAGATGTCTTCAGGTCACACGTGTTTGTATTCATGCGTGTCGTACAGCGAAACTAGCATATGGCCCCTTTAAGTCTGAATGCAGAACACGCATACTGCCACTGTCTTTCCTCCTGTGACGCTCTGAGGAAACGTCTAATTATGTCCATGATTTATGCACATGAGGCAGTTAACTCCAGTGATCTACTGTGTCAACTAAACTAAACTGCAGAGGCCCAAACGGGACCCTATTCCTCCCAGTGCACTACTTCCGACAAGAGACCCAGGGGCCCCATATGCCGCTGTCCAGTGAAGTGCACTGTGCAGGCGCTAGGGGGCCACTGGGAAGCCCCACTAAAGCATTTCCAATTATCCAGGAGCTGATGTGAAGGGAGAGGTTACCACGTCTCCTCAGACAGGGACAATCCTCCCAGGAACACAGGCAGTTAACGAGATGAGCCTTAATTAAGTTCACGGACAATACCGGAGGCTCGGGTCCCGAAAGGCACCATATCCCCGGCATGGAGCCCTGCGCTGACCAGGGCCCACAGGGGTGCGTTTGGAATAGGGTCCATTTGGGACTCTAATCAGGCTAATCAGGTCTCAGAAGCAGAAGACTTCACAAACAGGCCCGGACTACCGCGTTTCAACCATGAAGGCAATGGCTGTTGGGGAGAAGGAGTACGTCAACATACATTACGGATCGCGCTCCATGGAAGCACACCACGATTGGACATCTAAAGGGGACTGGAGCTGTGGTGTTGGATGACGTGTGTGGATACATCATAGTTCATACTCACGGCTGGAAGGGAATGAAATGCTGCTTGTCCTCGTCATCCATCTTGCCTGTTATGATGTCGGTCACGTCCATGACTGTTGAGAAAGTAAAGCAAAACGGATCACATCCATGACTGTTGGAGTGTAGAAACAAACTGGTCACATCTAAGACGGATAGAAAGAGAAAACCCCACTGGTCACATCCATGACTGTTAAAGTGTTCAACAAATGAGTCACATCTAAAACAATTAGAAAAATAGTAAAACCAACTGGTCGTATCTACTTAAATGGAGTAAAAGGGACAGATGGAGCGAGTAAAACTGGCTGATAACATCCATGACAGAGGAAAACAGGCTTGTCACATCCATGACTGTTAGAGAGAGTAAAACAGTCTGTGACGCTCCATTCCTCCACAGAAGAACCTATGGGCCGTCACTCCTCGTGTACGTGATCAATCAATGGTCATCGATTAGCAAGGAACTCCACTCACAGAGCTGTCCAAGTCTTAACTGGACACTGCTTGAAAATAAATAACAGAAACCAGAGGATGAACATGAACAGAGACGCTGTTACAACACCAGGTCCTGGAGGAAATCTAACAGGCTCAAACGACCCGCTCACCCAGCCCTTTGACTTAGGCTAACATGTTGTGGTTATCTTCGCCCACATTCTCACTGTTTACATAGAACCCGTCCAGATTGTTTCCATCCACAAAGTTCAGAATGTCAGGACTAGAGAGACTGGCTGTTATAACGCAGTGATATCAGGAGTCGGCCTTTAAACCTAGAATGCTTGCTTTACTAGTCAATTTGCATTGATATCCTTTCCTCGTTAGCAGTCATCCAATACACAGGCGCACAACATGAAGTTACAAAACGTCTCCATGCAGTCTACTTCATATAAAGAGGGTGTGTGTGTGTGTGTGTGTGTGTGTGTGTGTGTGTGTGTATTCATTGCCACTTCCCATCCAGCCAGGGTGATACACCAATAGTTGTACATGTCTGCTGTCACACGAATCATTCTATTCTCATGATTTATGTTATTAGTTAGTTTCTCCATTACATGGTTAGGAGCCCAGAAACACCTGCCATTACACCTGCCTAATCTGTGGAGTAGACCGATGAAACTTTGATTTGATTTTGCTAGCAGTAGTGGGGGCGTGCTCCCTCTTCAAACTGGAAGTGATCTGACATCACGCAGCTTTGATCCCCTCTGATCCCCGTACAGAAGCTTTGTAGTGGAGCGAAAAAAGAATCTGCGAGAAAAAAGTGTTTTCACGTCTCGACTTCAAAACCATGTTTGATGTTGAAACTGACGGCTGGAAGAGGCACATCCTTTTCACCTCTCGTCTGCCTCATACTCTCCCCTCTCACTTCTTCTTCCCTGTTCTCTGCTTGGATCTCACACCTCATGCCAAGCACCCATTCAGCAGGTACTGAGGGGAGTCACTCTAGAGAAGTCCCTACATAACACCTTTAATCTTTGTGGGTCAATAAAATAATGAACTTTCCCGGTAACAGCGGTTTGCTAGCCCAGGGGCGTTAAATGGAGGTGGTTATGTCTCTGTTCCTTACTGGTAGCTTAATGTTCCCATCTCCGGATTAGTTTATTCTATCAATTAGTGTCCAATTAAGACTTTGACAACCAGGTGAGGGTAGTTCATTAAGTAATTAATGTATGTGGGTGGAGGGAAACTAGAGACACCCAACTGTCCAATCAATGGACTGTCGAGAATTCACATTCAAGTTGACATTCCATGGCTGGTGGCCATTTTGAATGTACCATTAAATTGGTCTGAGGGGCTTTTAAATCCATTGTTGTTTAACGTTGAAGCATACATTCTCCTCAGCTTTGATTTGGCATGATGATGCTCTGCTGTGGGTACATTCTTCAAGCACCACCGACTGTCTAAAAGTGAAGCCTACAATCCAAAATGGCTTAGAGGTACCGTTCCGATCTGACCTTGCCTCATATGTTCAGCATAAGAATGATAGGAAAGAAAAAAATACAGGTCTTTATTTCAGGCTGTACAGTAGCTGCCTGTAGTCCCTAACTTGATAATCACCTATTGTTTCCATTTCTGAAGACAAAAAAACGACGGGCTTTTATTCCTCCTGTGTTTCAGGAGGGAATGTCTCCCTCCCATACAGTAACTAAAAAGCATGACTAATGGAGAGAGGTTATTAGGAAAAACACAAGCATGTCCATGTTGGATCTCTCGGTGAAGCCTGTCCTCAAACGGATCTATGATTCAGTGAACTTTGGAGTAAATGGATGCATAACTTCTGTGGTATCGGTTTGTGTTCTGGGTAAATTGTCAGACATGGTTGCCTTACCTGCTACTCCAAAAGGCCTCCTCAGGCCTGAGGTCAGCTTCTTGGTGTTGTTGTCACGCAGCTCCATACGACCAACTCTGACGATCTGACACACAAAGCTGATCTTCTCCCTCTTTAAGTCCTCACTCCCAAGGTCCTAAGAGGCCGTGACAATGTGTTACTATGGTTCACGGGTGGATCAAACCTTTACAACACAGCATGCAGGGATTCTACAGGGTTGCCTCATCTAGTCTTGCAGTCCTCCATTTCGTCACCTCTATGAGGCAGAGATCACATTCTGAAAGTCTGCAAGGACAACTGATTGGTCAACAGCTCAGTTTCAGTTGAAACATCTCTGTGATGGTTATAAAACCACTGTGTCATTGCACAAGTCTGTTGTCCAGCACTCCTTTTGTTAGTGTTGTCTTGTTAGTGGTGTCTTTTCTCTATTGACTGGTCTGTATTCTACTGCAGCATTCTGGGCCTTCGCTTTGTTAGCAAATTGTCCTGCAACACACCCTTTAATTTAGGCTGTATGGCTTGTTTAAGATGTTTTGAAGATTGCACGACGTGAATCCATTTGTTTTACAAATGCATTGACATAACCCTTCTTGCCTTGATTCATTCTTGCATAATTCCTATTGGGAAATAATACAATAATCTTGGGAATGTTTGCACGGATGTGTGCAGGTTATACACAGGTTATATACTTGCATCGATGCGATACTGACCTGGGTACCACCCTTTGTAGAGAACACCTCTTCAGTTATGGTGACAAAGCAAACATTTAGAAAGCTGTTGCACCAGCAGGAACCCACGCCAATACATGTCCAGACTACACAGACTGAACAGTGTGAGAGGGGGAGGCAATTATCCTGGCTCAGAGTCATTCTGTCCAAATGCACATTTGAACTTCTCCTCGTACACGACTCTAGTCAAACGGACACTTTGAACTGCTGCGACGGAGGCCGATAATGACAGAATACAGTAACACAATAACTGACATAGTTCGACATCTGCATTCACAGAGCAAAGCTGCCCAACAGTACTTACAATTTTGTACTTATCATGCACAACTGACACATTGTCACTGTCATGAGACTAATGAGGGCAGGGTGCAGTAAGAAACGTGTCGTCAAGCATGAGCCGTTTATTAGACAAAAGCAGCCGCGCTAACAGCAGCCAGCCCAGGGCCCAGAAAACAATTGATCAATTGATCTGAACCTTTCCGGGGGAGGAAGAACTTCTGTCAAGGCGGCAGTTTTCGCGCCGCAAATTGCTTTAACTTTCCGTTTGGTTGTGTCTGCGGTCCGTGTCCTGCTGACATCCCCATTGTGTCGCCAGTGAAGCGAGTCAAGCAGTGGGGGTCAGTTAGGTCCCCTTAGGGAGACGCCCGGTGACCCTGCTGCCCACGGAGGCGTTCATTAGTGGAGAGGTGACCTTTGACAAACAAGCTGGGTCAACCTGGGGTTACTCGCTTTCTTTCTCTGGGAGCCCGGGGAGTTAATAAACACTGCCACCCCCTTAGAACAGTGGCGCATACACATACACACACACTTGCACGCGCACACTCACCGTGAATACCGCTCGCAGGTTATGGAGCGTGTCGATGTCTTTGACTAGCCCTTGACTGGACCATCGCACCAGGTAATTCTCACTAGGAACACAGGAATCAGGATAAAAGATGGCAGACTGGTATGACCCCATCACTATGGTTACGCATAAATACTAGAAATCTACATAATACCGAGTCAGGATCCCGATATCAGTTAATTTCTAACGCCAGCAGGGAGCTGAAAATACATCTTCTACTCCCATAATAAACCAATTATAATCAACTGAATAATGTTTTCCCCGGATTAAATGTTTCCAGAAGAGTATTTATTTCGATAAGCTTGGAACAATAGTAAATCTCCCAGCAGGCAGCTGGATTTGCTTGCTACTGTTATGCTCTGGCTGTGATCATGTACAGCTGGTGAAGTCCCGCCCCACAAGGATGTGCAGCAAAAGTGTGTCACATACCTGATGAACTTTGACTCGACGGGGTCATAGAGTGACATGAGGACCTCTGCATCCTCACCGATCTTACACACAACGTTCTTCAGGGTAACAAAGAGGGCAAACGACGGAGTCTGGGCAAACTTGGCCTGCCGCGTCAAATCTATATTCTGCTTCTGGGACTGCCCCAGGGAGTCACACACACACACACACACACAGAGAGAGAACATTCAGATGTTATACATTCAATACACAGCACACTTGACTAGACTGGCTGTGTCTCAATATGGGTCTTAGCACACTTGACTAGACTGGCTGTGTCTCAATATGGGTCTTAGCACACTTGACTAGACTGGCTGTGTCTCAATATGGGGCTCAGTACACTAGATTAGACTGGCTGTGTCTCAATATGGGTCTTAGCACACTTGACTAGACTGGCTGTGTCTCAATACGGGGCTCAGTACACTTGTCTAGACTGGCTGTGTCTCAATATGGGGCTCAATACACTTGACTAGGCTTGGCAGTGTGACAGCTTTTGGTCGCTGGTGGGGTGTCCACAGTGATGCCATTTGATGTCGATAATCACTGGCACACATGAGGCCTTTAAAAAGGGGACTCTTGGCAAATGTTCAGATCCAAGGCTAAGAAAAGCGGCTGCACTCTCTGCTGACTGTCAGCTTGATTTGCCATCGATCAGAGGTCCAAATTAACAACTGGCTATGAATCAACCATCCATGAATCAACCATCCATGAATCAACCATCCATGAATCAACCATCCATGAATCAACCATCCATGAATCAACCATCCATGAATCAACCATCCATGAATCAACCATCCATGAATCAACCATCCATGAATCAACCATCCATGAATCAACCATCCATGAATCAACCATCCATGAATCAACCACCAATTATGAGCAGAAAGCCACAGGTTAGTGTGAGTCTGAACTAAACAGTATCCATTTCATTTCAGTTCAGTATCCACAGCGTCCTTCCTAACTGTGTCAGTGATGGTAAACTGAGAAAATATTCACGCAAACAACCCGGGAGAATCAAATGACTATATTAGCCGTTTTAGCAGACGCTTTTATCCAAAGCGACACCGCCATGCCAGCACTCATTCTAAAGGCGCGGGTGGTCCTGGGAATTGAACCGTCTATCCTGGTGTGGCCGGGTAAGCACTCAACCAGCTGAGCAACAAAGGAGCTCAGCGGACATGCAGTAACAGGGACAGAAAGGAGAGTCAGTCCACACAGCGCGAGAACACTCAGCAGGCCAACAGTCCCAGATGACACCGAGGACAGGATGGGAATATTGTCCACCAGAACGGAAACATATAACCCACTATACCAGGGTTAGGCTGCCGGGCGGGACTCGGCTCTGTGGATATCTGTTTAGTGACCCGGCCCGTGGGGGAACGTCGTTTCTGCCTGGTGTTTTTTAATCGTTTGATTTCTGAAGTGTACCTTCTCCTCCTGGATGCGTTCTTCAATCTGTTTGGAAGCGGCTTCGTGGGCTCGGAACAGAGACACGGTGCTGGTGGTGTCTGGGTCCAAGATGTTTCCCTCCTTATCTCTCACCACCAGGTCCAAGTCCAGGTACCTGTCATTACACAGACATTATTTTCCACCTCGCTTTAGCAATTTAAACAAAACGGTTCGTCTTGTCAATAAAGTCCTAATAAATTGAGAGAAATAGAGAAAGAGAATGAGAGACGGTGGGAGAAAGGGAAAGATAGAGAGCGCGAGAGAGAGAGGGCAGAGTGAGGAGGAGAGATGGAGAAAGTGAGGGAAAGAGGGAGGGGAAAGAGAGAGAGGGGACAAGAGATAGAGAGGGAAAGATAGAGCCAACAGTGGAGTGACCAGCATTGAGCTTGATACACAGGACCCTCTTTCAACACTTCTTAACAGGTTCAAAGGTAACTCAGAGACAGATAAACAGAGGGATGGGAGAGACAGATGAACAGAGGGATGGGAGAGACAGATAAACAGAGGGATGGGAGAGACAGATAAACAGAGGGATGGGAGAGACAGATAAACAGAGGGATGGGAGAGACAGATAAACAGAGGGATGGGAGAGACAGATAAACAGAGGGATGGGAGAGACAGATAAACAGAGGGATGGGAGAGACAGATAAACAGAGGGATGGGAGAGACAGAT
>JACXGJ010005257.1:0-31613 GCA_016801105.1 Esox niger
CCTTCCTGACGGCCTCCCCAGAGGAGACCCAGGCCTTCCTGACGGCCTCCCCAGAGGAGACCCAGGCCTTCCTGACGGCCTCCCCAGAGGAGACCCAGGCCTTCCTGACGGCCTCCCCAGAGGAGACCCAGGCCTTCCTGACGGCCTCCCCAGAGGAGACCCAGGCCTTCCTGACGGCCTCCCCAGAGGAGACCCAGGCACTCCTGTTATTCCATCGGTGAACCAGGCTTGACTTTTGATATGGACTGACTACTGCTGAATGGAGTCGTTGGTGTTTTCTGTACAGATCAAACGTTGCGTTTTATTAGAGCTCATGGCACAGTGAGGATTGATGAGACGTGTGTGCTAATACATAGAGACCAAATCTATGTGCATTGTTTTTTTTTGCATTGTTGAATTTTACATTTGTGAGATTGATATCGTTTCAGTGTTTTTTTTTTTTTTGTTCTTATTGTTTTTTTGCGGGCATCAAGATAGAGAGGAATAGGCTAGATCTTGACTGTGTCCCTATGGAATCTGACTTGAGCGCTCAACAACAAATTATCTTTGGTAGAGCTATAGGTTCGAAGCGTTATACTTAATTCAGAAAATACAAGGGAACCCTTGTATTATTTCGTGCTTTAGTATACCTAATTGGAAATAGCATTTTAATACACTGAAAACTGATCTATATCATATGTTAATGATATAATGATGAGTCCATATTACACTCAAGTGTACTTATTACTATTTAAACAGTACCTACATTTTTAAATACAATTTAGTGGATAATGTTGTTTCCAAAATAATACCTTTTTGGGGGTCCTGGGTAGGGCAGGTCTAAATACTGCTGAAGTTTTGCCGGAACGTGTAAGCGGAGCAGGCCAAGAAGAGTGAATGTTTCTTACAGAATGAGTGGGTAACTGAATGACTGACTACCCATTGTTATATAGCCTAGTGGTAGAGACACGGACTGCCACGTAGTCGAACTATGTTCAATCCTCACCACAGAAGAAACAAATTAGCATCAAACATGATGCTTTTGATTTACATAGCGTAGTTCACATAGCGTAGTGGTCAACAATACAACTGTTATTGTATGGATGACCATCTACAGTAGTTTTGTACTAGAATACACTTTAGTTCGATTAATAGATGTTCTGTTGCCCACATTATTTCAGCAAAGATGTAATGGTTTGGTTAAAAGTTGCATTTGGAGACTATGGAGCTGCTCTGAGTATCAGCAAGCACTCTGGTCTTGTGGGAACATCCCCGACCTTGATCATTTTGATCCCGGTTCAATTCCCCTCTCAGATGTTTAAATGTTTGTCACTGTACCTTACAGCTGTCGCACAGCAATATATATGTAATACCATGAATCTCATATTTGAGAGAATTTTTTTATTACATGACCTTTTTTACTGTTCTTGTTTTCTTAAGAAATGAACAAGCCATGGATTAATTGGAGTCATTGTTTATTGTTTATTATAGGTAGGCTGTATATTTATTAGCTGGCCGTCTACAGTAATCTTTGTACACGAATACCCTTTAGTTCTGTTAATAAACGCTCTGTTGTCCATGTTATTTCAGCAAAAATATAATGACTGAGGTAAAAGTTGTATTTGGACTGTGATGGTTAAAGACACAGTTTGCCCCTTAGAAAAGCTGTGGATTGAAACCAGCCAGGGACAAAAACACCCATCCCTTCTAATCGTGGGCTGGCAGAACTATGCTGGCCTTTTTTGTTTTCTTGGGGTATGTATGCTACTTTGGAAGCAGTCAAAACATTTACAACACAGATCTCTTAACATTGCTCAAGTGTTTGACATTTGTCTTTTGTGTTGGTTTTCCTGCATTTTACTATACTGTGAAAGCTCAATGACTAATTAAAACTATTTCAGTAGAAATATAAAAATATGTGCTAATTATTCTCCCAGGTGTGTATTCTTAAATTGTGTGTGGTCTTCACTTTTTTGATGCTGTTAAGTTATCTTTAGAGAGAGTCTAGTGAAAGCTGCCCAAATGAAGTTTTGGAAGCTTTTACTGTACTTCTTAATCAAAAGGGTTCTGAAGTTCAACTTGGTCCATCTCAAGACTGAAAAACTGTAGAATAAGGAAAATATCCAGGGCATATCTGTGATGAAAGAGACTATTTTCTGTCGTAACACTGACATCGCCTTTAGCAGCTTTGTTATCGGATCATATTTTTTCCACTTTTCGTAACTGGAATGAGACACGCCGCCATCAGTCTGTCAGCATGTCAGAAGAGATGGAACCAGAGACTGAGGGAGAGGTAGGGGTATGAAGACAGCGTCTTACAGAGACATGAGTTGGTTTTTGTTTGTATTCATTTTGCCCCTCAGCACCTAGCTGCTCTCAGCTGATAAAGACCAGCATGCTGTACTCTGACACTGGGCTTGCACCTTGTTTTCCCTAATAATGAGAGGGGTATCCTCTCAAGCATACATTTACTGTGTGAAAGCATACCGTGCTATAATTACAAAATATGTCTGTTTATGTTTTCCTACTGCTGGAGTTGATCCTAGACCAAACATTCAAAAGTTTACTGTATGCCCCATAAATATTAAGTTCCAAGTGACCAAATCAGCACTGTGTTAGTTCAGGCAGCAGTATTGCTGACATGGCTATGCTAGTTGTCACAGTAAAAGGCAGGTTCGTGTGGAACGTTTCCCAGTTTCCTTTGAATGCTCAGTCGCAGTGTATGTCAGGACGCTGCTTATAATGCATATATAAACGGAATGCAATGATGTACATATCCCCATATTTAATTGAAAATAGTGCAAATACAACATATCAAATGATGAAACTGAGAAATATTATTGTTTTTGGAAACATTTTCAAACAAGTTGGGACAGGGGCATGTTTACCACTGTGATGCATCACCTCTTCTTTTAACAACACTCTGGGAGTATTTGGGAACTGTGGAGATTAATTTTTGTAGTTTAAAAAAAGAAATGTAATGTATTCCTATTATTGCATGATATAGGATTGCAACTGCTGTACAGTTTGGGGTCACCATTGTTGTATTTTTCATTTTATCATGTGCCAAATGTTTTCAATAGGGGAAAACATGGGTTTTGTTTCACAATCCTCTCCAGGGTTATCCCTATGGCTTGTACACTTTTTTCTACCACATCCTTTCCTTCCCTTCGCCTCTCTATTAATGTGCTTGGACACAGAGCTCTGTGAACAGCAGGCCTCTTTAGCAATGAACTTTTGTGTCTTGCCCTCCTTGTGCAAGGTGTCAATGGTCGTCTTTTGGGCAGCTGTCAAGTCAGCAGGCTTCCCCATGATTGTGTAGCCTACAGAACTAGACTGAGATGCCATTTAAAGGCCTTTGCAGGTGTTTTGAGTTAATTAGATGATTAGAGTGTGGCACCAGGTGTCTTCAATATTGAACCTTTTCACAATATTCTAATTTTCTGAGGTACTGATTTTGGGGTTTCCATTGGTTGTCAGTTATAATCATCAAAATTAAAAGGAATAAACACTTGAAATATATCAGTCTGTGTGGAATGACTGTATACATTATATAAGTATCACTTTCTGAATGGAATTGGAATTACAAAAAAAATAAAAAACTTTTTGATGATATTCTAATTGTGACCTGCACCTGTATTTGCCTGTGCAGTTTTTGTGGTGGTGAACCCCTCCCCATGTTTACCTCTAAAGGACCTCTCTGGAATGCTCATTTTATACCCAAACATGTTACTGGACTTTTGCCAATTAACTTAATTTGTTGTGAGGGGATACATCAGGTTGTTTTCTACATTACACCGCTTTTTCAGTCTTTTTTGCACTTGTCCCAGCTTTTCTGAAACGTGTTAATGGTATCATATTCAAAGTGGGCATATATTTTTCATGAACCAATAAAATGTCTCCGTTTCAACATTTGATGTGTTGTCTTTGTGCCACATTGTATTGAATATAGGGTTTAAATGATTTGCACATTTTACACTGTGTCCCAACTTTTTTGGAAACAGGGTTTATAAGCTAAAACAAACACTTTTGCAATGAACAAAAAAATTAACTATTTGGGTCCTGAAGTGCCCAGCAGAGGCATTACATGTCTAACTTTCTACCTGGCTAAACCAAACCAAGGTGTTGTCAGTTCTTCCCATGGAGCTCAATTTAGATCAGCTGAATCCATTGAGATCTTGAACAACTGCCAGACATGTGATGTAATTCACAATGATACCTAGCAATAGCCAAACTAATCACCGCTATATTTTTTTATTATGCAGTTTGAGATTATTGTAAGAAGAAAAGCCTCTTTAATTTCTTTCCCATTAGTAAATGTTTTTTCCTTGTTTAGTAATGTACTGCACAACTTTGTGGCTCCCCTCTATAGTCTGATTTTTTTCACATATATTCTTGAATACACTGCTTTGCTTTCACACCCGGACACAGCCCTTGTCAGTCCTGTCTACTTCTGTGAAGTTTTTGTCAGGTCTTTCTACACACTTGAGGAACTACAGAACTTTCGCAACAGAGAAGCCAAACAGCCCAGCCCTTTAGTAAAACAAATCTATTTTCTTTGGTCCAAGTAGCAATAAATGAGCTGAAATTTGTCTATGCTGATGTTATTTGGGCACTAAAATTAGTAAAACCTTTTAAGAAGGCTTTCCATTTGGTTGCAATTTGCAATCACTTCAGCACAGTTTAATTTAGAGTTTAGCTGGGACTTCTGCATTTATCATGGTATAAAAAGGCAGGTTGAGTGGATCGAATGCTGCAACAAGAAAGTAAGGTTGAAATATTGTGCAAACTACAACCTTACCGTGAAAAGCAATGCTATTTCAATCATGTGTATAATATTTAAGACCTAGACCGTGCCAAGCAAATTCCCTTGTGTGAAATCAATCAATCAATAACATTTCTTTTATAAAGCCCTTTTTACTTCAGAAGTGGTCACAAAGTGCTTTTACAAAACACCCAGCCTTTAACCCCAAGGAGCAAACAACAGTTGTGTTGAATTTTAGGAGCTAGCAAAATCTTCCTAAGAAGGTCGAAATTATTGAAAAACCTTGAGTGGAACCAGACTCAGATGGGTTGCCAGTCCTCTTCTGGCTGTGCTGTGTGAACATATTGAGTGTCCAAATTGTAATAATTAATAAACACATGTGGGCTGAGTCCAGAGTCTATTTAAACCTATTCCTGATCGGAGGCAGGATCAGATGGACAAAGACAGGGACATCAGGGGGGGTCAGCAGAGTGGCAGCTGAAATCATCTGGTATCGTCTTGATAAGCAACACAACCAGGAGGACTTTGGACAGAGACCGCAACGAGTCAAGCCTGGAACTCTGCAGATGTGGGTCAAGACCTCAAGTCCTCCTAAGTTTAAATTGTAAGAACAGGGATAATTTTGAAAATGCATTCCTTAGATCTACAAGGAAAACTGACTTCTCCCCCAGCACAGTTGACCTCACCTTTGCATCTACACTGCATGCACAATTATTAGGCATGTGAGTGTTCACATTGTATCATTAATTCTATGCACATTTTCCATCTCCAAACCACATTAACTTGAATGCTCATTGGATTGAATCATTTTCAGGTAAAATGTATTAGTGTAATTAGGGAGGGTGTGGCAACAGTGAATAACACTTTATATCAACGTGTGCATAACAATTAGGCAGCTTCATGACGTCAGGTAAAATGGGCCAAAGAAGAGATTTAACTGACACTGAAAAGTCAAAAATTGTCAAAGGCTTTTCAGACTGATGCAACACTTGAAATAACTAAATTATTGAGGCGTGACCACCGGACAGTCAGAGGTTTTGTTGTGAATAGTCACCTCGGGTGCAAAAAACACATGAAGAAAATATACAAATTAACTGCAAAAGACTTGAGAAGAATTAAATGTGAATCTACCTGGAACCCATTATACTCCAGTGCAATAATATTCCTGATCTGCAACCTACCTGGAGTGTCAAGTAGTGCATGGTGTCACGTGCTCGGAGACATGGCCTAGATCAAGGAGGCTGAAACACAACCACCAATTAATACAATTTGAAATGTACTGTATAGATTTGGCAAAGAAATACATGAAGACAGATTTTTCAAAGGTTTTATGGACAGATTAAATGACAGTGGCTCTTGATGGCCCAGATGAATGGGCCCGTGGCTGGATCAATACTGGACACAGCACCATTTCAGTCGGGCGCCAGCCAGGTGGAGGAGGGGTACTGGTTTGGGTTGCTATCATTAAGGAGGAAGTCGTTCTTTTCAGGTTGAGGATGGACTGAAACTCAACACCCAACCCTACTGCCAGTTTCTGGAAGATACCTTCTTCAAACAGTTGTACAGGAAGAAGTCATCAGCATTCAAGAAGACAATGACCTTAATGCAGAACAACACTCCATCACATGCATCCAAGTACTCCACTGCTTGGCTAGTCAGCAAGGGCCAGAAAAATGCCCCAATACTGACCTGGCCTCATTCCTCTCCTGATTTAAATTATATTGAGTATTCGTGGGCCCTTCTCAAACGTGAGATTTACAGTCAGGGAAGACCTTTTTAACAGCATTTTGGAGGCTGTGGTTGCTGCTTCAGCAAAAGTTGATCATGAACAGATCAAGAAACTGACAGACTGCATGGATGGAAGGCTCATGGCAGTTATTGAAAAGAAGGGTGTGTATATTGGTCACTGAATAATTTTGAAAGCACAAACATTCTAATTAATTGTCATTTTGTGTTACTTATTTGTTACACTTTAAAATTGAGAATAAACAAGTAAGTTTGGAATCAAAAAAAGTGTATTTGTTCCCTAATAATTCTGCATTATTAAGTATTCCCCTGATAAAGATCATAACTAACCTTTCCTTTGTTAAATATTCCAGGTTAAGGTTCAGTGATATTTTGGATTGACATAAAGCATTGGGATTGTTCAACAATACAATAAATCTGTGCACACATTGTATAACAGCTGCCACTGTTCTGGGATTTTGAAGTGTCTCTGTGGGCATGTGTGCCCGTTTAACCAAAAGAGCATCTGTGAGGTCAGGCATTGATGTTGGACGATAAGGCCTGGCTCGCAATCACCATTCCAATTCATCCCAAAGGTTGTGGTTGAGGTCAGGGCTCTGTGCAGATCACTTGAGTTCCTCCTTACCAACTCACTGAACCATATCTTTATGGACCCTCCTTTGGGCGCAGGGGCACAGTCTTGCTGGAACAGGAAAGGGCTTTCCCCAACTGCCACAAAGTTGTAAGCACCCAATGTCTAAAATGTCTTTCTATCCTGTAGCATTAAGATGACCCTTTGCTGAAACTAAGGGTCCTTGTCCAAACTCTGAAACACAGCCCCAGACCATTATCCCTCCTCCACCAATCGTTACAGTAGGCGCTATGATTTCCAGTAGGTAGCTTTCTCCTGCCATCCACCACACCCAGATTTGTCAATCAGACTGCTAGTTATTGGAGTAAGATTTATTACTCCAGAGAAAAAGCTTCCACTGCTCCACATTCCAGTGGTGGTGTGCTTTACAACACTCCAGCCTATGTAGGCTTACGTACAACTGCTCGGCCATTGAAACCCACTTTACTTTGTGAAGTTCTTGTGCTGATGTTGCTTCCAGAGACAGTTTGGAGTGAGTGATGCAACAGATGATAGGTGATTTTTACGTGCTCTCCACTTCAGCACTCGGCGGCCCCCTTCTGTGAGTTTGCCTGGTCTACCAATTAGTGGCTGGGCTGTTGTTGCCCCTAGATGCATCACAGTCAGCACTTACATTTGACTGTGGCAGACAAAGGTGGCATCCTATGACATGGCCACGTTTAAAGTAACTGAGCTGTTTAGTATGACCCATTGTACTGCCAATGTTTGTTTAGACTTCATGACTATGTGCTGGATTTTATGCACGTGTGAGCAATGGGTGTGGCTGAAACACCTGAACTCAGTAATTAGTAGGGGTGTCCACATACGTTTGGCCTTATAGTGTATGTATTTGGATCTTCCTGAGTTATACGGAGTGGTGCTGACCACTGGCTGTGCCGCAGCCTGGCGTAGCAAGCACATTTTCTATGTTCAAACATGCATGCACAAATATCAATGCTTTTATATCTGCGCCAATCAACAATTCATTTTGAAAATGCAGAGAGACACATCAACCATGTTATGTCACAATGTGCTACATTACAGAACTTAATTTAATTGCACAGTATAACAAAAAACATCACTGCATTCAATCGTTATAATAATTGTCCATAACATCCTTGAAACCATTTTATCTGTCACATTCCAGGTGATATGCATTTTCATTTTCAAGTTGTTATACAGTGTTTAAAAGTAAAAATACAGTGTTGTTTTCAATGAGTAGGCACAATTTAATAACGCAGAAAAGAAAAAACCTAATTAGTTGTTTAAACGGCCAGTGGCAAAAGGAGATTTGTTCAGGATAGACAAAAACATAATGAAGAAGTCAGTTATCGTCACCTATATTGATAGTTATTGTGTCAATTTCATTCATGAATGGCTATTAAGCTGTTAAAATGTCCAGTGGCAAAAGCCATACAGTCAATAGATGCTTTTTGTGGTGAAGATAAACCTAATAAGAAATGTTACTCAGTTTAACACAATGCTTAATGGTGTCTAACTAAAGATTATATAAACGGTGAAATGTTACTGCGTGACTATATGACATAATGTCAAGAGGCTGTACTCGACAATGAGCAAAATTACTGGTCTGTGGTGTAGTGGTTAAAGCCACAGCCTCTCATGTGGGAGACATCGGGTTCAATTCTCGAGAGGACGTCAATGATTATTGCTTTTTATTGCGGGCCAACTAAACTGGCTTGCCAGGTTTCTTGTTAAAAATCATTGAATTTATTGCATAACATATCACAATTTACATTCATTTTTTCCCATTTCGTGCCTTTCTTTTTGGCACGAGTTGGTGGGGTTGACTGACAACAAAAGTTGGGGAATTTTCAGTATTGAAAATATGTCATGCACAACCCTATTTCTGTAACTAACGGTTCAATATTTGGGAACATCCTAGTCTCTCTCATTAGGCCTCCCCACTTTCTGAATGCATTACCGCAATGGCTTATATCACCTGGTTTACAAGATTCTGCTGAACACCGTGAAAGTAAAATGGTGTGGCCGGCGCAAACATAACTTAATCAGGTGACGAATAAGGACCTGAACAAATTCAATCACTCATGAGATGATAGACTTTTTACAGCTGTCAAGTTGGCTACCACATTATCATGTCATGGTTTCAACAGAGTAGTTGGCAAGCAACCCCTGAGTGCAGTTTAATCAAATTTGATGACTCAGTCACAAGGTGCATGGCCAGAATCTAACATGGTTTTAAATATCCCTTGTGTTTTTATTTGTTCAGACTAAAGTCATTTTTATTTCCCAGTATGATCAAGGCTTTGGTGTATAGTATTAGTGCCCAACACTGTCTGCAACTGCCTCTCCTTCAACATGGTTGGAGGTATGGAGTTATAACCGCTTCATCAAATCTCTCTAACTTAAACAACTTTTTGAAATTATACATTTAAAACGTAAGTTATTTTGTACTCCTCCCTCCCTTCCTCCACCTCTTTCATTTTGCTTTCCAAATGTCTTCTCATTTCCATGCCCATTCTCTCTTCACCCTGTTGGAAGTGGGAGAGCAGCTATGGGTGCTGTTGTCAACCCCATATTTCACAATCCGCTACTAGGTTCAGAACTTGCTGTCCCAGGGATGAAGCGCTTCAGAGCAGCAGCTTATGATTTTCCGATGCCTGTATCTGGCCTTACTTACCTTACACTCTCAGTTCCACTCATACACCATGGGAGAGCTTGTTAATTGTGTGTGGGTGGATGGGGGGGGGGGCGGACTGAAACAAATTTTGATTGTTCAGCGGCAGGGGACACAGTTCACCTTGCTGACTGCGTCCCGTTAGGCACACTTGGATTGGACTAGGATTTGTTGTGGTAGATAGCTAAATGCTATGACAGATCTTCCATGAACCTCCTATAATATTGAAATTGGCTCTGTGCCAGACTTTGGCAGAGAAAAGGGAACGTATTTGTTGATGATGAAGGGTTATATGGATTGTTTGGAATTGAATTGTTTCATGGAGGTGTGGGCTCTGATTGGCTAATATAATAAGATACCTCAACCTCTTCCACAGTGAGCATCAATTGATTCAAACGGCCTCTACGGACTGCTCTATCCAGCAACCCAAGTTCTATTTTTATCCAATTACTTGTGAAGTCACTGGTGCGATCTCCCTCTCCCCTTCATCTCTTCTGTTATTCTTATCCCCAGGTCTCTCTGCTTATCTTGTTCTCTTTGCCTTCACACCACTTTCTCTACGCCCGTCTTTTCTGGTCTTTTTCTCTGTCCTCCACCTTAACTGTCAGTCAGCTTCCATCGACTCTTCTTGTCCTGTCCCTTCCTTTGCCTCTCCTCCTCCATTGCCTGCTGTGGCTTAGAGGAGTCTTATTCTGCCTCATTGGCTTCACCCATCAGCGACTGTTAAAAGTAATGATCTCTCTCGGGTCCCATCACCTCTTACTCAATCAAACGCTCACTGTTTCCCTTTATCAGCTCTTTTTCATCCTGCCATCCTCTAACATCCACACCCATCTTGCTATTAATTTATTCTAACCCTACGTTTATTTCCTCTTTCATTTCACCTCTTAACTATTTCCAGTAACTCTACTATTCAATTTCCTTGCCTGTTCATTTCCTCCCCCTCTACTGTGTTATTTATTCTGCTTTCTCTGAGTCTAGCCTCACCATGATACTTCTTCTCACTTAGATCATGCATGTGCTTGCTTGTGCACGTGTGCATGCATGTGCTTGTACACGCACACAAGCGTTACGCCGTGCATGTTCAAAAACATTCTCAAATACTGTAAAATAAAACTGAAATAGATTAATCGATATGATGGTCATGCTACCATGTAACAATGAGGATTGCTGTTTACCTTCCCAGCTCAAAAATTGGCTGATTAATCTTTGCCCTTGTGTCCTGAGGCAAACAATCAAATGAACATTCTAGAACAAAAAGGTTGTTGCTACCAAAATCATTTAAAATAACCGCAAGGAGGTGCTAAGTGGCATTGAAATGCATTGCCCAGTATTGTACGGCCTGTGGGTGTATTGCACATTGTACCGCCTCTGGAGACTTCTTAGTGTCTGAAAGAAAGATATGAATGACCATCTAACAAATTAAGTTTAAAGATATAAGAACACAAGAACAACTACCTCTATAATAGGCCTGAAGAAGATTTGTATAGCCCCACCTTTAGTGACTTTAAGTACAAGCTTTTTGACCTTTCCGTCACCCTGGTCTGCTTTTAGTGACGCTTGTTGCCTGGTCATCTCTCAGCAGAACTAGGTCCCCGTCTTTCAAGAGTAAAAAGATACCGCCACCTCTACCAAAAGGCATTTGCAAGATTTAATGCTATTGGTACAGGTCTGCGTTATGGAAAGTCCCTGGTGGAGAATGAGGGGTTCAGACTTTCTGTACCAATATTATGTCTGGTGGTAAGAGAAATGGTGAATATGCATCATTGAATATGGTGTTGAAATGTGTCGCATTGATAATGGGAGTCACCTCTGCCGTGAGTGTAAGAGAGAACCTCGTGAGTGAGACATGAAGAGGTGATCTGTGAGATCCGAGAAGCTGATCTGTGATAGCTTTAATCTCTAATCTGTATTCGGACTCCAATGATCCATTCCCACACTCCTCCCATGTGAAATGAGTGACCTAGGACAGGTGTACCCTTATTCGCTGATAGTGCATGTTGCGTTCATAGTTTTCTTTCCCAGTAGAATTTGCAGCTCCAGGGAGGCTCCTTTCACAAATGTGTGCCGCTGTCTAAGTGGATTGGCTTCACCTGTCCACGCACTGCAATGAAAGGCCAGGGTGCATTTCCAATGCTGGAAGTGTCCATTGACTCAATAAGCTCAGTGAACACTTAGTGGAGAACACCCACTACATCATGTACTGCCCACCTTTTACTGTTTGCAGCTCTATGGTGGTTGCAGCGAGTGGATCTGTTCCAGGGACTGAAAACATCCAGACCCCGGTTGGTAACACAAGTGGTTCTTTGCTGGGTCTGTGAAGTTGACTGCCACCTGGTTCTCTGCTGGATCAATTTCATGGAAGTCTGCCCCCTATCCTCAGGAGCCCCCTGCCATTAGAGCACAGGACTGAGTTTTCTACCATTAGAGCACAGGACTGAGTTTTCTACCATTAGAGCACAAGGCTGAGTTTTCTACCATTAGAGCACAGGGCTGAGTTTTCTACCATTAGAGCACAGGGCTGAGTTTTCTACCATTAGAGCACAAGGCTGAGTTTTCTACCATTAGAGCACAAGGCTGAGTTTTCTACCATTAGAGCACAGGGCTGAGTTTTCTACCATTAGAGCACATGGCTGAGTTTTCTACCATTAGAGCACAGGGCTGAGTTTTCTACCATTAGAGCACAGGGCTGAGTTTTCTACCATTGGAGCACAGGGCTGAGTTTTCTACCATTGGAGCACAGGGCTGAGTCTTCTACCATTGGAGCACAGGGCTGAGTTTTCTACCATTGGAGCACAGGGCTGAGTTTTCTACCATTGGAGCACAGGGCTGAGTTTTCTACCATTGGAGCACAGGGCTGAGTTTTCTACCATTGGAACACAGAGCTGAGTTTTCTACTATTAGCGCACAGGACTGAGTTTTCTACCATTAAAGCACAGGGCTGAGTTAGTAAGTCTACTACTGGTTAATAAGATTTTAAAATTGCCAATGACAAAAGCCATACAGTTCATAGAACCTATGATGGAGGTCAATTTAACACAAAACGTTTGTCAGTTTAACACAATACTCAATGATGTCTAGCGACTGCTGGAACATGTGGTTATTGGCGTAGTGGTTAAAGCAGTGCTTCTCACGTGGAAGATCGGAGTTAGAATCTATTGAGAGCAACAACATTTAGTAATTTTATTCAGTTTACGATTATATATTTCTGGTAGATTCCACGATTCTCTTGTCTTTTTACTTGATAAAAAACATATCGTCACCTTTATTGATAGTTATTGTATCAATGTCATTCACGGATGAAAGAGAAATCACGTTGTTATGCCATGACAGAAAAAAATATGTTCTTATGCCATGAAATGAAATAGCTTTGTCAAACTTGCTAGCAATTGCAAATTTCTTTATGGCCATTCCAGTAAGTTAATAGATATGGCCTATTACTGGCTAACATGCTTGTCCAGGGGCAAACGCCATGCTGTACATAGATGCAATTTGTGGTGGAGGTAAACTTAGTAAGAAACGTTAGTCAGTTTAACTGAATCAATATCATTCACGAATGGCCAATTATCAGTTGAAACAGCCAGTGGCAAAAGAGGATTTGTTCAGGGTAGACACACGAGGCTGTACTGACTCCTGTTAAATGTATATCTCTGTGGTGTAGTGGTTAACGACCCGGGTTAACCACTGTGGGCAACCTGGGTTTGAATCTAGAGAGGGCAATATTTTCTATTGCAGGCCGACTGAACTAGGCTTGCCTGGTTTTGTGTTTAAATAATTATATTATTGAAAATGTTTATGAATTCATAATAGATTACAAATAAAATGTTGGGGCCTTTGTCTCATCACAGAGGGGCTTGTGCTGACAGGAAAAATAGACTTGAAGCACAAGTATGAGCTTCTTTCAGTGAGCTTCGCTTTGCGCAGCTTTTGTTTGCATTGTAGCATTTCTCAGTTGATCACTATGAGTTCTAATACTTTGACACACGTTTCGTAGTTGCTTTGGAGACGTTACAGTGACGTACACGTTTAGGGTGTACAGGACATAGGTTAAGCAGATTTTTCAGCAAGAACAACCACTGTTGTTCTTGCTGACCTGATTGTGCTTGGAGTTGATACTGAGTGATGACTGCCTTCTCCCTGCCATGATCTTTGTATTAGGGCAGTGGTTCTTAACCTGGGTTCGATCGAACCCCAGGGGTTCGTTGAGTCAGTCTCAGGGGTTCAAGACACACATGTGACTCATATGAAATATTCATTATTATGTTTTTGTGCGAAAATCATGCTTTGATGGTTTTGTTCTTTAAACACAGTGATGTTGATGCACGGTCAATTCTGTGCACCAGTAAAATATGTTTAAATTTGAAAAAAATCGTATTTTATTTTTCTAATTAAGAAGGGTTCGGTGAATACGCATATGAAACTGGTGGGGTTCAGTACCTCCAACAAGGTTAAGAACCACTGTATTAGGGCTTTCAGCTTTCCGTAGAGCCGGTCCAGAATGGAGGTCTGTGATGCCCACAGCTGTCGCACTGTGTACACTAAACTGTTGCTTTATTGTCCTTTGCCTGTTGCTTGTTTGACGAACATCTAAAGCATATTATATTTTGTACAAGATAATGCTTTGTGTTCCTCCAGTGTCTTAGCTCTGAAGTTTGCCACAGAAAATAATACTGCATTCATGACTTACAATGTAATGTAAACAACAATATTTTTTTCTTGGCAGTGTTTTTAGAAACTATGGCTTTTACTGCAACTATGGTCTATCAGTTGTAATTCACAAGGAATTCTCTTCTTATATCATCAGTTTGTATTGGCAGCCATAAGATGTGGAAGCACCATCACTACAAAAAGCTTTAGGTCGTGGCAAGAACTCTTCTGGATGTGACGAGTGTTGATTACAAGAGTAGACAAAGTTGCTCTGCACATTTTATCTGGAAACAAAAAGGGTTCCAAAATATTGGGATGCTGGGTAAAATGGTAATAAAAACAGAATGCAATAATATGCAAATGATGTGTCTCTATATTTAATAGAAAATAGTACAAAGTCAACATGTTTAATGAAATTGAGAAATGTAATTGTTTATGGAAAGAAACATGCCATTTTGAATTTGATGCCAGCAACAAGTTAAAAAATAATAATAAGACTGGGGCATGTTTACCATTGTGTTGCATCACCTCTTATTTCATCAATACTCCGCAAGTGTTTGGTAACTGAGACCAGTTACTGTCGTTTATAAAGTGAAATGTATTCCCATTCTTGCTTGATATTGGATTTCAGCTGCTCAACACATTGGGATCCCTTTTGCCATATTTTTCATTTCATAACTTGACAAATGTTTTTAGTGTTTGACAGGTCTGGACTGCAGGCAGGCTAGTTTCTTTTACTACGGAGCCATGCTGTTATAATATGTTCAAAATGTGGTTTGGAATTGTCTTCCTGAAATAAGCAAGGCCTTCCTTAAAAAGACACATCATCCTGACAACACTAACCCCATTGTGAATCATGATTGAGGCAGCTTCATGCTATGGGAATGTTTCTCTGTGAAAGGGCCTGGGAAGTTTGTGACAATTGATGACAAATGGACACAGCAAAGTACAGAGATATTCTGGAAGAACACCTGCTCGAGTCTGTAACAGACCTGGGACTTGGGAGAAGATTCACAGAGCGCATTGACCACGTAGTCGGAGCCAGCCAAAGAATCCAGCAGACTCAATTTCAGTGTGAACTAGGAAATACTATTTTAAAGAATTTAGTACTCAATCTTTTTGTCTGATGTGAAGTCATGAAAATATTTTTGGTTGCAAGAGTGAACAATTACTAAATCAGGTAAAAACGTACAAATATTCTACTAGGCCTGTCTGTTGCACTACAGCGCAGTAGAGTGTGTTAGGCTGCTCAGGAGCTGATCTTTTGCAGTGCAAAAGGTGTGTGTGCGTGCGTGTTATTTCACCAATGAGGTTCTCTGGGAGGCATGTCATATACAAATAGCAATGTGCTGGTATTAGCTGTCCAGGGAGTGTGTTTTTTCCTAGGTGGGTAGTGCTGCATCAGTTATATTTTGGAGGAAGCAAGTCTTGGAACGCCATCGGGAAGTAGTGGGTGTCTGTTTTTTACATGGCTCTATTGGAAGCAGCCTGTCATCAGCTGAAGGTTGAGCATGATGAGTTGTGTGCCGTCATTGTCCTGTTTCATGCAGATGATTTTCAGGTCCTTTTCTGTGTGTAGATAAGCAGGCTGAGGTGAATAGGTAGAGGCACTCATGCAACTCAGTGAATTATTGTCTATGAAGCTGCCAACATGTGCATGTAGATGATGACCTTAGATCTGGCTTTAATTTAATCATAATCCTGGAGAAGTTGGTTGGTTTAAAGGAAGTCTGACTGCCCACTGCCTAGCCGTTTTCACCATGACAAATTGCTATTTTTAGTCCTTTACACTTATGTCCTGTACACTGAGCTTCAGAAGACTGGTTTAGCAGATCTTTTCATCTCAGGTAATTTGTATGTTGTTCAAATGATACTCAAACACTATTGATCATTGCCCAAGAGGTTTTGTCTCTTAAACCAGGCAAACAGTGAGACATTGATTCTTTGTGGGCGGAAACAAGTTGGTCAAGCAGAGTTTGTGAGCCAAGGGCAGCTGTCTGAAATTGGTCAGAAATCACCTTTGCACTCAACATTCCTTGTCCCATGCTTCTAGTAATCTGTACACTCAGAGTGTGGAAATAATCTAAAGAAGGGTGATAAAGGAAACCAAAAATGCTTGACCCAAGTCTCAGCAGTACCAGAGAAAAGAATTGTGGCACAGATGGCCCTTTCCAAACAACCGGCAGACCGTTTCATACTCTAGCCATATTACATTGGCTTTATTCAAATTACCCTTCAGATTCAGAGAAATCGTGTTTTGGAACAGCACATGTATGTAGATGTTAATTTACTATGAACTGCAGTTGACAAAATGAAAAATAGTCTCCAAGTACGAATTTACACTCACTAGATTCTGCAGAAATACAACATTGGCAACAGAACGTTTATTAATGGAACTAAAATGTACTCTGATGAATACCAAACAAACCCCGCTCCCGGATGCACTTAGAGTGCCCTAGTAATTTGTTGTAAATATAGTTCTGAAGGGGCAGCTACTGTATGTGTTCATTCAGATTGAACATTATTTCTCCTGGAAGTAGTGGATGGTGAATTGCCATCAACGTTGGTTGTCCAAAAGTGGATGATTTGGGATCAGACTTTTGTAGTCCAACAGGGAATAGATTCCAGCAAAACCTAGCAGCAACCCCGGTGTTTGGTTATAGGCCAGGGTAATGATATTTTCAAAGTAGTATACTTCTTCCCAAGCCTGAATCGCACAGCTGGCGAACGGGAAATATCGTGTTTGCACTTATTGCAAACTTTTTCTTTAGAAAAATTATAAAATATTTTTTTTATAACTAACTACAAAATTAATAGTGCACATTTCAGAAAATATGTCATGCAAGAATATCACGTTTGACAGCTTAATATAATCGCCCTCTATATTAAAAGCTGGGAGTTTATAAAAACTATGTTGAGGCTCATTTAACAATGAGACCAATTGCGGAGAGAGCGAAATCAGTTTCACCGACTGATTGAAGAGCTTCGACTTTTAGGAGAGGAATTTCGTAGCTACTTTTGTCTGGACCAAGGCCAGTACAATCAACTGTTCCACATGGTAGGACCACGGACCAAAATGGACCAGTAGCCTGAGATTACATTTGTCAAATTGAACACCAGGTCATATGTCTATGGTAAGACAATTGTGTTTAATAGCCTACCGTATGTGTACGTAGGAACTAAAACAATCCAAAGGAACGGGCTAATAAATCCGATGGTATGTAATCCGCTTTCACAATCTTCATTGCATTGAGTTTTCAGGAGAAATTGGCTGATAGAAAGATGACAAGTCTATAAAGTCAAAAAACGCTCTGGTTATGCTAGTAAGCTGCTAGCTAGCCAATAATTGGTAGCATACGTAGGTGTGATTCCAAAAAACGAATAGCAGCATGCATCATCTGGTGAGAATCTCTTTCTGAGTAAGTGCGTAGCTGCACAAAATGTTCTGCAAGCTGTCTGCTTTGACGTTATAGGTTTGATCGCGGCTAGGCCTGAGTAGAGGCGTTGCTAGGATCACAATATATTCTGGCCTTAAATTCATTTTAAGAAGGAAAACGGATTATAAAATCAACTGCTAATCAATTGTATACTAATATGATTATATGAAAATGACACAGCTGTAAAAACAATTTTTATTGAGTGGAAAAAAAAACATCGCCGCATTTTTCGGTTTAGAAAAGACATGTTCAAATGGCAATTTCAGTATGATTTCGATCGTTCAGCCGGGCACATTTTTTGAGGGCTTTAACGCATGATATGAATTGCTGATGAATAGATCAGGGGCAATTTAAAAAATGTAAACATTTATTAAACATCTACATTATTAGAGATCCGGGGCTATTCATAAAAGATCCGGGCTCCCAGGCCAAACGACGCCCATGTGCCCGAGTTTCCGGAGCGTTAAAACGGGTTCTCTGAATAGCCCGGAGTCTCTTGGAACAATTTACAAAAAGAAAGGCGCTTTTTTGTGATTTCTTTTTGTTGTGAATTGCATGTATTTAATAGCGATTTGTTTCAATTGCATCTTGCTAAACTCATAGTGCATCTCACAAGTTTCAACAACGCAGAGCACTTGTTTTGGCAGTATGACTCTCAAAGGAATCAAATAGGTATTGCGTTTCGTGGAGACTACAAACGAATAAATAAATAAATACTTTCAAAATCACATCTCTGGTGCGGAGGCAACAGTGTAGCTACTGCAGCAAGTAATGCTTTATTTGCCTGGATATTGTTGGCTATGCCAACATCACTGCTGAAGCAAGCAGGGGCGAAAGACACAGACTCCTTCAGATGGTTAACGCTAATAATACTGTATAATGTTGTTATTTATCCCACTGGCTTATTTAACGTTATCCCTCTGAATTGTATAATGTTAGCTCATTGGCATTTCACTCTTCCAAGTGATATATTGCTCACCCATTGAAATAAACCAAACTTTTCCCAACATAGCTTTTACAGGTGTTGCCAGGAAGACCAAATTGTTCCGTCATGTGTTGCCAGGTAGACAACATTGTTTCGTCAGGTGTTGCCAGGAAGACAACATTGCTCCGTCAGGTGTTGCCAGGTAGACAACATAGTGCCAACATTGTGCCATCGGGTGTTGCCAGGTAGACAACATTGTTTCATCAGGTATTGCTAGGTAGACAACATTGTTTCGTCAGCTGTTACTAGGTAGACAACATTGTTCCATCAGGTGTTGACAGGTAGACAACATTGTTCCGTCAGGTGTTGACAGGTAGACAACATTGTTCTGTAACAGGGAAATATTTTGCTAGCATGAGCTGTACCTTGTATGCATGAACTGCAAAAGTAAAAGGTTTGGCCAATCTGTGGCTCCCCACTTGCATTAATTAACATATACCTTCTAACCTTTTAAATTGACATGTAATTAGGAAATAGTCCATTACATTATGAAAGGACAATATTTGTAAATACACATTTTGATTAAAAGGCCATTTGGATATACAGTGTATTATTAGGGATTATCATACCATTATTTTAGTTGCATTATAAAAATAATTCATAATAATGGGCCAGTTAAGATAATGTTGATCTATTCATCTCATTTAAACTTCTTCGGTCCTCCATTAAGGTGACAATAACCATACAATTAAAAAGGGAATTGCCACATGATTAACCCGAGACAATGTTGAGGGGGATAGCGATGCTTAATGAGACAGGACAAAGCTGATGGCCTTTACAGTTGTATTTTCAATACAAAACCGTGCATTGAACAAAATAGGGCAGGGATATGGCCATTCTTCCCTGCCATAATGCTGCTGGAGGAAAAGAAGGTACTTAACAAAGCCATGAATCTGCCAGGTTCAGGCACTTGTATGAGTTGCAATGCCCTTGAGACTTTCATCAATCAGCTCCACATGAGAGAGGCAGAGTTAAGTACATGGTTAACAGCACACAACAAACACGTCACTCGTTCACACCATGCAACAATCACTATGATCATGTTTGTGAGCCCACTTTAGTCTCTAGATCCAAAGTATTTCCCGTATATGGTGTTGTCATTGAAATCCACTGTCTTTTATAGCATAATTACCAAACCAGTTAATTACAATTAGTATTGAATTGATACCGAACTGTCTGAAAAGATTCCGAAATTCCTTGAGTTGTACAGTATTTGGTGTAAGAGGTCCTTCTGGACACATTCAAAGTCAGCTTGGTTGTCAGTCCAATTAGCTTGTTTGCGGAGCAGCTGGGTGGTGTATTTACCTACAGGACATGTCTTCCTGAGGCCACAGGTGTCTGTCTGCCCCAGACAGTATGTCAGAAAACCGCACTGTGAGCTTTATCGTGCCACTAGAAAGCCATGGTTTGGATTCACTTATGTCTGGCTTGAGTGTTTCCGACACGACTGTTTTTAAACCGATTGGCTGGTGTGATTACTGTGTTTATCAAACTGTGTGATTGCACGTCTAATCTGTACCAATGTTGTGTTAGGAGTGTTGTAGCAATTTCTTAACTACTGTACATTGGTGACATGTTTGCTTATCTATTGCCTGGAATGTAACTCTTATCTTTGGTTGTGACACACATCTGTATAATGTCAGAGGATCATTAGGATCTCTGAATAGGGGTATCTGTCCTTTGTTCCTTGGGAAATGTAGGAGAGGGGGATCTGGTATTTGCCTAGGGGGCATCATCGACTGGTATCTGCAGATTATAAGGTTACTCATTAATCTGCCCATGAGTATAACCCAACAGGGCATCTATTGTTTGTCCAGATGCTGCAAGTCCTCTAAAAGAGTTGAAAAGGATACCCATGTGGGGGAGGACAGACCGCCCTTTGGGTAAAACCTGTGTGACATAAGACAGCTGGGCAGCATCTTACTACCCCCCTTTTAACTGTAATAAATACTGACTGTTCATGTATTTTCCTTCAGAGGCTCCTCAAATGATTCTTCTGATGCGTCTCTCTATTTGCAAATAAACTGCTAATTGTGCCAGGAGAATTTTGTCTCTGTACTTACTCCTTTAAGAGTTCCTATCGATGGAATTTCCATCACAGGAGTCTCAGTGTCTAGGAGGAAGAACGGCTACAGTTGCTTCCCCGCCTAGCAGGGAATCAAGGTTTGTTGGATTGAGTTTCATAGCCAGTCAGGTCAAAAATCAGTCATATTTCAGATGGACCTTGTATTCAGACTATTTAATCTCATACCTGTCAGTGGTGGCTCACGTATTGAGCATGATCCATCACTCTGCATATGCAGCAGTTAAAGCCCTGGTTGAGAGATGCTGACACGTGCCATGTGATGGAACTGATGTTGCCATGACAATGCGGGGAGATTGCATGCTCAGACTGGGGCGCAGTCAACACACTGACGCCAACAGAGAGTCGAGGAAGAAGGGAGATGTATGCGTGTCACAGCCTTCCACTACGGTAGAGGGAAACTGTCCCCTCTGGTCCTTATTTCCGTAAATAGCATAGTAGGCGGGCTTACATCCTTACGTGGCTGCTTTTGCCCCAAACCCTGCGTGCGTGCGTGCGTGCGCGCGCGGGCACATCTTTTAGATCACACTCAAGCACAGTCACCCTTGCTCCTCTCACATGATTTAAAAAGCTCTTAGACTGACGCAGACCAGTAAACACACAATTACTCAATTAAAAGTCCAAGCTGAAGCCGAGCCGATCCACCCACCATGGCCTGCTGAGCTCCGGGAGACTAATGAAGAGGATGTGGAACAAGGGACCAGGAGGAGGAAGGGCCTGACATCTGGCAAACACTCAACACATTGTACTCCTTCCTGAACGTGCCGGTAGAGCAGAGCAGAGGTTATGTTTTACTTGGGCGGGTGTCTTTTCCTGGCCTTTCTGTCTTCCTTGTATGACACAGTGTTTTGTCACTGGAACAGTTTCTCTTCTAAATGATGATGATACATTTTTTGTGTAATTTTTTTTAATTTAATACCATATCCGATCACCCCCAGGGGCTGACTGGATAATAATGAAAGCCTGTAGGGAATATGGGGCTGCTGAACAGATAATAAAGAGTAGAGAGTGTTTGTGTGATAGATAACCAGTCATTTAAAATGGAATGCAACAATATTAATAATTTGAGTTGGAACTTGGATGAAATGCTAATGGCAAAACATCTGGTTGAGATGGCAAAGCATTCATACCAGAGAGTTTAGGAACGTTTTTTCTGCCGTCTTTTGTAAATGGCTCTTATATTGTCAGTATTGTATTTGAGTCCATAACAGTGGTAGATACAAACTAAGTATCTGTGTACATTTTTTATTTGAAATATAACAATTACTATGATGTTCAAGTATGCATTTTTAGCTTCTATTTAAGGTAGGAATTGCTGTTATGGCCTATTTTGTTTATGGTATAAAGATTGCAGAGTGATTCATTTCTTTTTGTACAGCGACAGGTCTAGGATTGTGTTGCAGGACACACCAAGCTTCCTGTGTTTGCCATCGGATCTGACAACAGTCTGAGTGTCTGTCTGAGTGTCTGTCTGAGTGTCTGTCTGAGTGTCTGTCTGAGTGTCTGTCTGAGTGTCTGTCTGAGTGTCTGTCTGACTGTCTGAGTCTGACTGTCTGAGTCTGACTGTCTGAGTCTGACTGTCTGAGTCTGACTGTCTGACTGACTGTCTGACTGACTGTCTGACTGACTGTCTGACTGACCGAGTGACTGTCTGTCTGACTGACCGAGTGACCGAGTGTCTGTCTGACTGACCGAGTGACCGAGTGTCTGTCTGACAGACAGTCACTCAGTCAGTCAGACAGACAGTCACTCAGTCAGTCAGACAGACAGTCACTCAGTCAGTCAGTCAGACAGACAGTCACTCAGACAGACACTCAGACAGACAGTCAGTCAGTAGATACTAGTAAGCAGCCTATTGCTGCTTAATGAGCTGTTAAAACGGTCAGTGGCAAAAACCTTACATTTCATAGATGCTATGGTGGAGGTAAACTTAATAAGAAACATGTCAGTTTAAAACAATGCTCAATGGTGTCTAGTGACTACTGAAACGTGTAATGTCGTGGTGTAGTGTTAAAAGTCAGTGCCTCTCTTGGTAACCCCAAGTTCGAATCTATTGAAAGCAACAACATTTATTAATTGTATTTGTGGCCCGCAATGAAACCTTTATTGCTATTATAGAGTCAGCAAATGCTTTTTGGGAGATTTCCCAGGACAGTGTGGTGCCTGAGTGTTGCGAGTAGCATGCTACTAACAATACTTACCGAGCTTGCTGTTTATGAAGAACTTACCTTGATGAGACATATAGACATCAGCTTGATTTTTCAGGCCATATCAGCCTGTGTATTTCTCCATCACTTCAAAGAGATGCCTATATTTGAATTGTCTCAAACTTTATCACAATTTGTTTTGAGACTAGCAAAGCAATAAGACCAGGCAAAAATAAACAAGAAAAAGAATTGGGAAGAGGCAGACTCAATGAGCATAAGTAGGCTAAGAATAAACTCTTTGTGAAGTACTCCATTTCAAATAAGCTTCCCCTATTAACCTTTTCCTTTTTTCTACATTGGTGTGGTTGAAATCAAACATATGGCACACTTTAAGCCATCCATTGATGTGATTTTAAATTGACCATAGAAAATTGCCCAAAAATGTCTATAAAAAGAATACACTCGGATAAGGCGAAATACATTTTAACTGATTCTTCAAAGCCCTAAATGGAGAGAAGAGGTACAGGGGTTAGCGGGGGATGGTGAAAGGGTATTTGAAAGGGTGAGAACGTCAGACTGATATATAAAACAGTTTATACATAGGTTCAGACACATGCACAGGTAAGGATCAAACTGTGGAGCACATGTCTTTGCTATATTTGCCCTTTTCCATTGGCATGTGCCCGTCTGTCTTTACACTCGTCACACGCTCAGATGTGCATGCATCACGCACTACGACACATGGGTGTTGACATATTCTGTCTGTGCACGGTACGGCATAGGTTTGTACTCTGACATTTCCAACCGACTGAGAAATGGAGAGATAATAAAAGAGATGGCACTGATTCCTCTACACTAGCACAGAATCTTCTTGGCGGTGGAGACTGCTTGTGGCAACCTCTGATGATGTCACGAATGAGTGCTTCATTGCCTCTCCTAACGGCTCTCGAATGGAGAAGTAGACAACATCACACAACAGCCTACGGCATGCCATTTAGGGAAATAGGCATAAAATCCATAATACCAGCCATGGTGTTAGATGGCTAAATGTTGTTTTGAGAGAGGCTGCCAGAACAATGTGTTGTGATGGGAACTTCTGCTATGATTGAATTAATTCATACACCCCAGTTACTTGAGGGAAGGTTGTTATCTGCTGAAATATGGCTCACAGACAGGCTCACAGACAGGCTCACAGACAGGCTCACAGACAGGCTCACAGACAGGCTCACAGACAGGCTCACAGACAGGCTCACAGACAGGCTCACAGACAGGCTCACAGACAGGCATACAACAAGGCAAGGACCACTAGGTGGTCTGACTCATGACTTCACACACACACACACACAAACACACACACACCTGGCTGTACTGAAGGCCTTGCTGGTTGCCAAATACGTTTTTAATTTTTCTGAATGACCTATGGAGCTTCTGAGGGGAGAAGAGACACACACACACACACACACACACACGGTATTCACACCTCAGTGCACTACCGCTCTGCATTCTCCACACGCTCTCAGCTTCAGTTGAGATGAATACCACAACACTGTATGCCCCTCTATACTCTGGCACCCTTGCATCAAATTACCATCATAGAACCTTTGTCTTTAGTCATACTATCTGGATCAGTGTATTTTCTACCACCTGTATATAATGTAATACTTTGTTGAGTGATTGAATAGTCTTACTTTAAGCTTTTATAACCAGAACATTATTCTTGTATTATTGCCTTCACCTTTTTCATGTACCTCTTCCTAGTTAAGGACTTTTGGAAGGTGAGGCATTATGGGTACCACTATGTCCCACACTGCAATCAAGGTGTGGCATCAAAAGCGGATTGATGCATGTGATGAAAGCTGCCTGCCGAGTTTAGCTAAATTTATGCCGTTACCCCTCTTTGAGGCTTGGTCTAGGGAACTGGATCCGTCCTTTGGGTTGAGAATGCTGTTTCAATTTGATGTACCTGCGACATTCAATCCATTACTTCACAATAAAGAGAGGCGGTTTGTTATTGAGGTACCACTAAGGACAAGGTTAGTGCACCTTGCTCCAGGGTTTTGTCACCCCTTGTTAAACCTCAAGTTGCAGTGCTTCCGACTTGTCTCGGGAAGTGTTTTTCTAACACAGATTCACACACTACCCCCTTGCTTTCTCACAGTCACGCACATATATATATACGCATACACCATACACAAAAACACACACTATAAAGAGGTATGAGGCTGTGTAGATAACCATTGTCTTGATTGCTCTGCATTACCATCCCTAAAGGAAATAGGCTATCATATGCCCCTGGCTCACAATGTTTCCCCTTTCATTACAGTGTTATTGTATCAACTGAGCAACCTTTTGTGAAAATGTTCCTATTGAAAATGAGATAAGACAAGGAGCTAAACTGTTTTAAACATCAGGAATAACGATGACAACCGGTACATTGACATTCCCTGAGGTTGCTCGGAGACACACAGTGGAAAGGCTAAATGCACAAGTTGTTTAAGTTGCGGAAAGTACATTTTGGAACAACGCTGGGGCTGGAGGCAGAAGAGTGTTGTGCCTCCAGCCCCTGCGTGACTGTGAGATAAGTTGCTGTCCACATTGTGTCAGGGGATCAACAATATGAGTTTGATTTGTTTTTGTAGCATACAGTGGGAAAAGGAAATGTTCATTCTCCAAATATCAACTGCCTCTGCCCTCATTCATATGCATTTACAGAGATTAAGAGAGAAAAGGCCTGTGGGGTTTTCCTTGCATATGAACACTTAACATGTTTGCAAAAGGCTTTGCCTTTAGACTCCAGTGTGATCATATAGAGAGCCTTTAAAAAAAGAATGACATGATATAGGCTAATGGTGCTTTGTAAAGATTGCCTAATTGTTTTGAGTGTTCTCAGTTGGCTATGATTTCTTCAGCGAAGTAGTTTACTCCACTTATAGCCGTGTGGTATTTGTGTGGATTTGTTTTAGATTTTTTTGAAAATGCACTATAACCAGAATGCATTTGAAATCATTCAGAATGACACATGAATAAGATAAACCTGTTTCCACTGTGTTCCTTTTAAATACAGTGGGTAGAACAAGTATTTGATGCACTATTGATTTTGCAGGTTTTCCTACTTACAAAGTATGTAGAGGTCTGTAATTTTTATCATAGGTACACTTCAACTGTGAGAAACTGAATCTAAAACAAACTCTCAGAAATTCACCTTGTATGATCTTTAAATAATTAATTTGCATTTTAATGCATGACATATGTATTTAATACATCAGAAAAGCAGAGCTTAATATTTGGTACAGAAACCTTTGTTTGCAATTACAGAGATTCCTGTAGTTCTTGACCAGGTTTGCACACACTGCAGCAGGGATTTTGGCCCACTTCCATACAGACCTTCTCCAGATCCTTCAGGTTTCGGGCTGTCGCTGGGCAATATGGACTTTCGGCTCCCTCCAAAGATTTTCTATTGGGTTCAGGTCTGGAGACTTGCTAGGCCACTCCAGTACCTTGAGATGCTTCTTATGAAGCCACTCCTTAGTTGCCATAGCTGTGTGTTTGGGGTCGTTGTCATGCTGGAAGACCCAGCCATTTCTCATCTTCAATGCTCTTACTGAGGGAAGGAGGTTGTTGGCCAAGATCTTGCGATACATGGCCTCATCCATCCTCCCCTCAATACGGTGCAGTCGTCCTGTCCCCTTTGCTGAAAAGCATCCCCCAAGAATGATGTTTTCACCTCCATGCTTCACGGTTGGGATGGTGTTCTTGGTGTTGTACTCATTCTTCTTCCTCCAAACAAGTGGAATTAAGACCTAAAGCTCTATTTTTGTCTTATCAGACCACATGACATTCTCCCATTCCTCCTCTGGATCATCCAGATGGTCATTGACAAACTTCAGACAAGCCTGGACATTCTTACTGGTTGGTAGGTGATCAAATATTTATGTCATGCAATAAAATGCTAATTAATTATTAAAAAAATCATACAATGTGGATTACAGACTTCTACATGCTTTGTAATTAGGGAAACCTGCAAAATCAGCAGTGTTTCAAATACTTGTCCTTTCCACTGTATAGCTGAGTTATTTAATAAGGCTTAACATGCTGCATGGAGAGTCTGCATGCAAGGATTCTCTCCAGAATTACCTGATCCCTCCTGCTTGTATAGAATCTATCATTGTAATCTTAACCTATGGAAGTTAAGACAATTACACTACCATTGTATTACTTCCTGAGGCCCTAATAAGGGCTTTAGAAAAGGAGGCACCAAATCTTGCCAGACAGGGCCAGTGGTACACCACAGGTGGTACAGCAGGTAACACATGGTCAGGATTAATATGTTTTTTGTATAAAGTGGGGAGCAGGTACAGGAAGAGGGTCACAGAGTTGCATGACAATGGGGACAGTAAAAACTGTGGACCTCTAACACCTTGAACTGTTTGTCGCATTATTCAACAGAGGCTTCTATGCTAGAAATATAACATATGGAAGGGATTCAAATTGAAAGGCTAGATAAGTACAATGTCTCCCACACTATCCACAGGGGTACTCATGAGAAGACTCATGAGCCCATCGGCGTACTCACTATTCAGCACTGGGCAAAATGCAGCTAGAGGTACAATAACCAAAAAAGGCTGGGAATCATTGATTTAGCTCATTGGATGTGATTTACAGCTGACTGCAGGGTACAACTTGACACTGCACAGCCTTTCAGAAGGCTTTCATTTTCATTTCCACCTTGGAGTTATTGTTTGCACAATTTGCACTACTATGAAGGAAGTTTGCAGCCCATAGAACTCTAGACCAATGCTCATGAAGTGGCCACAAGATGACACTCAACCACAAATGTAATTGATATTTGGTTCAACCAGTTTAGACCGCAATTAAGAGCACACACCATCTGCCACACACTTATCCAACAAGGGTTAAATGGAATGAAGCCCTGAAAGACCTCCCTGCTGAAACAGAAACACAAAAAAATATTTTTGCAAAGGTTAATTGGGCTGCACAAGCCTACATCTTTCTGGGAATATGTTCTCTGGACCTATGAAACAAAATTAGCCATTTGTCAAAGTTGCTTAGCTTTATGTTTACTGACAACCATATTAAGCATTAATGAAAAGGGCATCCGATTTACCATCACATTTTGGGGCTGGTTCTGTAATGCTGTGGGGTTTGCTCTACTTCCTTAGGGAGTGGTGCACTTCAAGAATTTGGCTGACTATCAAGGTGTTTTGGTAGGCAATATTCAATTTATTGTCCTGTAACTGTGTATAAACAAGTCAAAACACACCCCAAACAAACATGAAAAAGCACTTGATTAATGTATTAATATTGGACTGTTTAAGAGGGACCAGCAATGAGTCCAGATCTTAGTACCAGAGAATTTATGCTAGCAATGAGACAGTTCTTAATTCCAAGACATCTCAAACATTGCAGAACTGGAACAGTTAGAGGAGTGCAGGAAGGTTAATTAATGGTTAGAGGAATGTTTACATGTTTAAGGGATTTTTATCAATGGATTTTTAAAAAGTATTTGGTTCTAGGTGCTAATACACTGAACAAAATTATAAACGCAACATTTGTTTTTGCTCCCATTTATCATGAGCTGAACTCAAAGATCTAAGACTGTCTCTATGTACACAAAGGCCTATTTCTCTCAAATATTGCTCGCAAATCTGTCAGTCTGTGTTAGTGAGCACTTCTCCTTTGCAGTGATAATCCATCCACCTCACAGGTGTGGCATATCAAGATGTTGATCAGACAGCATGAGTAATGCACAGGTGTCCTTTAGGCTGGCCACAATAAAAGGCCACTTGTAAATGTGCAGTTTCACTGTATTGGGGGGTCCTGGGGGGTCTGAAAACCAATCAGTATCTGGTGTGACCACCATTTGCCTCATGCTGTGCAACACATTTCCTTTGCATAGAGTTGATCAGGTTGTTGTTTGTGGCCTGTGGAATGTTTTTCAAAGGCTGTGCGAAGATGCTGAACTTGGAACATGCTGTCGTATATGGAATGTTTTCAGCTTCCAGGAATTGTTCTTTACATATCCTTGCAACATGAGGTTGTGCATTATCATGCTGCAACATGAGGTGATGGTCGTGGATAATAGCACAAGAATGGGCCTCAGGATTTTGACACGGTATCTCTGCATTCAAAATGCCATCAATTAAATGCACCTGGGTTTGTTTTCCATAACACATGCTTGCCCATACCATAACCCCACCGCCACCATGGGCCACTCGATCCACAACGTTGACATTAGCAAACGGCTCACCCACACAACGCCATACATTCTGTCTGCCATCTGCCCTGTACAGTGAAAACCTGGATTCATCCGTGAAGAGAACACCTCTCCAAAGTACGAGACGCCATTGAATGTGAGCATTTGCCCAGTCAAGTCAGTTACGACGATTAACTGCAGTCAGGTTGAGACCCAGATGAGGACAACGAGCATGCAGATGAGCTTCCCTGAGATGGTTCCATCAAAAATTAACATTTTATTTTCGATTGTGTTAATCTGTCCAATTACGTTTAAGCCCCTGAAATAAAAGGAATGTGTATGAAAATTTTTGCAATTCCTAAACATTTCATATGGTATTTTGGTCCAACCCCTTGAATTAAAACTTAGTCTGCACTTCAGTTGCATCTTGGTTGTTTCGCTTCAAATCAATAATTGAAATGTGGGTCAATGTCCCAAATATTTCCAGACCTAACTGTAAGTTCAGTCTATTTTTCTTCATGATTCATGTAACTACTTTTTGGCTATGTTAATGTCTCTACTATTTGGCTGATTTTAGAGTGTTAACAGAGCCAGGAATGACATTTTATGTCAGTTTATAACAGTTCTCCCTCCCTCTCTCTCTCCATCTCTCTTTCAGCTGAATAAGCCTCAACTGCAGACTGTGAAAGAACGTTTCCAGGCCTTCCTGAACGGGGACACACAAATCGTGGCGGATGAGGCCTTCTGTAACGCCGTGCGCAGCTACTATGAGGCAAGAGCTCATCGACCCCATTCTTAGCCATAAACACATTCAGTGCAAAGAAAATATTTGGTTTCAACACTCAAGTCTTGCAGGTCCACAGCCTAGCTAGTTTGCATTTCACCTCAGTATTGCAAACATGGTTGCATAATCTTCTGGTTAGCTACTAATGAAAAACCATGCTGTTGCAGTGTCCCATAGAACAGTTGATCACTGTATAATGCCCAGCAGTGCAGCATAGGCTGGGCGCAAGTATGGCCCAACACTGCCCGGGTTGGACCACTGGTTGTCACATCACCCTCTAATGACTCCTCATAGTAGGCTGGGCCCATGGGAGCTGAACCATGTTTGTTGGCTTGGGATTGCTAGTTGCCCAAGGGTGCTCGGAGGAAACATTTCTTGGTCCATGATTTTCCCACACCTGCTGTGGAGCTGTACTGAAGAGTCAAGGCAATAATCTTGAATTGAACATCACAAAGCAGTGTGTGGAAGTGTGTGTGGTTGGTTTTTTAGTTTTATTTCTCTGTGTCGATTTCTTTCTCTTTGAGCATGTCTTTGTTTCTTTACCACTTTCTCTTCCCATTTCTCTTTTTCTCTGTCTATTTCTCTTCTGGTCCTCAGTAGCAGTGTGCGCCAATCATACATTATCAGATGAAGATTGTATCAGTCCAACTGGCTTCTGAGCCTCTTTAATTGCGATAGATGGGAGAGCAGACAAACCCATTGATGTTGATGCCTCAGTCTTTGCCTGGCACACTATGTAAAGATTGTCAGGGTATGAAGTGAAAAAAGACAACCTGTTATTACTATTCTATAGACATCTAAAATTGAAATGCTCAAACTTTTCAAACTCCCAATTCAGTGTGTCCTTAGACAACATCTGTTGCAGTATGGCAGGCCTGAGTGGACATGCACTCATTGGCCACTTTATTAGATCCTCAACCCTGTTCATCAAAATGTATTGTCCCTTCAGACGGTGAGTGGCAAGGTGTGTTTTTCAGTATGAATCAGGAAGACAGGCATTGGCGTATCTAACCCGGTACCAGAATGACGTACCTAAAAAATTGGCCACCAAACGTATGTAAATAAGGCCAGTGATGAACTTCACTATGCAAATCCACCAAGACACCAGAGGCTCCTAAAGGGTTCGGCTCTTTCAGTTTTTTTTCCTTTCAATTTGTACACTGCCTTTGTGCATTAAAATGTGCTTTAGTGTGTGCTCATCATTGCCGCTGCATATCCACAGAAACAATGAGAAGATTGCAGCATCACCATAGGCCAGATCTTATAATCAGTTCTAATTTGGCCGCTGCATGTATGGTAAGTCACTGGGCCAGATCAATATACAGTGGTCTGCAAAAGTTTGGGCAACCTTGTTAATTTCCATGATTTTCCTTCATAAATCATTGGTTCTTAGGATAAAAAAATTCAGTTAAATATATCATATAGGAGACAAACACAGTGATATTTGAGAAGTGAAACAAAGTTTCTACCATTTACAGGAAGTTTGCAATAATTGTTCGAACAAATTTAGGCATGTGCATAAATTTGGGCACTGTTGTCATTTTACTGATTTCAAAATGG
>JACXGJ010005258.1:0-15382 GCA_016801105.1 Esox niger
CACACACACACACTCACATCTGACATGCATACATATGTACTCACACACACACACTCACATCTGACATGCATACATATGTACTCACACACACACACTCACATCTGACATGCATACATACGTACTTACACACACATCTGACATGCATATATATGTACTCACACACACATCTGACATGCATACATATGTACTCACACACACACACACACACACACATCTGACATCCATACATATGTTCACACACACACACACACACACACACACACACACACACAGTCACCTGCTGGGATGTGAAGAGCTGGTCACTGATCACTCCTTTCCACACCGTCTCATTCCCCTCTCTTCCTTTCTCTCTGTTGCTCTTTGTCTTTCCCCTCTCTCTCTCCCTCGCTCTGTTGCTCTCTGTGTCTTTCCCTGTATCTCTCTATCTCTGTCTCTCTGTCTGTGTGTCTCTGGCATGTGACGGTCGATAGTCTGTCCCTCTATCTGACATGAATGGCTTCCGTTCCCACAGATGACCACCATGAAAATGAATGCATTACATATAAGGCTCTGGAGAAGACCATCTGCAGAATGGCACAAGATGTGAAATATATGAGCTCAACACCTCCCCCTGCTGTTGGAAACATGTCATAGCGATCGCTGCCAAACTGCCTCTTGTCTAACGGCCACTGGAAAGCCTGTCACTCAGTAGAATAGCCGGCGTTCCTGTGACACAATATCAGATGTCGGTGACACGGCGAGACGGATGTCTTTTTCTGGTCCTCAAATCATTCTGCGGTTCCCACTTCCCTATATGGAGACGCAGAGAAAGGGAAGAAGGAAGTGGACTCATGAGAATCAAGGGAGGGCGGGGTGGGGAATTGAGACCGTTTAGGACAAACCTCCACCCCGATGACGGAATTTCCCTAGAATTGTCATTGTGCCATTGTTTAAGCGTGCACGCGGCCTGTGCGTTTTGGATAGCTGCTGCTTGGAAAGGTGAAGGGGTTCAGATTCCAAAACCATAAGAGAACACACAGCACCCAGTCCAACACACGCGTGCTACTTCTGGTACATTCTGGGCTGTAAAAGGCACGGTCTGTCTTTCCAAACATCACTTTCTTCTCTTTCTACGTCTGCTTGCTCGTATTGCGCATCCAGATACGTGGCTATTAATGTCTAATTCCTGTCTCCCCCCTCCCTCTCCCTCTCGCTGTCTCTCTTTACATTCAATCTCCCTCTCTCTCCTTGCTCTCAATCTCCCTGTCTTTCGTCCTCTCATTCTCCCTCTTCCTTTGTCTCTCTCTCCGTCTCCTCCTCTCACTCTCTCAGGCATTGGATGGGGGGATATATGACCACGTGAAGGACTATCTGATGTCCTTCTGTCGTACAGAGCTGGAGGCCTTTCAGGCGATACACAACACTTTCCAGTTTCTCCTGGACAAGTCCAGCAGGGTAAGACAGTCAGAATCCAAATCTGAATCAATCAGGATCCGAATCTGAATCAACTTTATTTGTCAGGTATGTGTACACATAAGAGGAATTTGACTCTGGATTATACCGACTCACGATGTGCTTAAACAAAAGACACTCAGCAAGAGTCTTCGACTGCATGTATAGTACACATAAATACACAGTCGTCTGCGTCGGTGCGTGAGTGCGTGCACGTCTGTGTAATCCTGTACGTCTCTGTCCCTCAGGTGGTGCAGGAGTTCAACCAGCAGCTGTTCATGCAGGAGAACCCTGTGTTCCACAAAGCACAAGACTTCCTGTTTCAACCCAGCGACTGTGACACGGTGAGACCCAGGCGCGCGCGGGCGGACAGGCTCACTCATACCCCTTACAGCAGTGTTCATGGACTCCCGGCTCACACGGAGCATCTCTCTAAACATACGCGTCATGTCATCACTTCCCCACAAGGTTTCTGAGGAACACCCGAATGTAGCATATCCTGTCTTGACTGTGTTCAGTGTCCGTGTCTTCACGTGTTTTTAACTGCCCTGGCACCTCCATCACTTTCCAACCTGATCTTTTTCTACTGATGTCGGATCTTAATTTGAGTAGTGTCTCACGGCAGTACAAAAATCCTGCCACAACAGGAAATGTTAATTGTAATAATGAATAGATTTTTAATGGACATTTTAGCATGGGATTTAATGTTTTTTTTTGGGGGGGGGGGTGAGGTTGGACAAATGAAAACACAATTTAACCATTAATTACAGCATAGACTTGGATTTCGGGCAAATACAGAGGGCTCAAATTACGATCTGGCATCTTCGTAAGTACAGATGTCCTCTAGTCTTAAACTGTTTCTCCACACTGTCAGTTTCCTCCGCACCTTGTCATCCTCTGCTAACTCTTTCTTTCCTGACTACTTCAACTAACCCTATCTGTGTGTGTTTACGGATGTGTTTGATCTTGCGTGTGTGTGTGTGTGTGTGTGTGTGTGTGTCTGTGTGTGAGTCAGACTCTGAGCTCGGTGCAGAAGTTGGTGGACATTGAACCTTCGCCTGTCAGTGCCATGAGAATGACCCTGGCGCAGGTAGACCTAACCGCTAGTTTTCAACCGCAACGTGACCACCAACCATTTATATCCATAACATGATCATTGTAGAGTGGCACTACGTCCATGACCAGCGTACTGATCTCTTGCCACCTTTCAACCACAACCGAAGCCAATTTGTTCAATGGGTTAATACATGCTTAATGACCGCAAGCATGGCTGTGTGACCGTGACACTACCACCTCTGGTCGACATATAAGCATGCTGTTCAGCTACAACCATTAACGTGACTTTGGCTGTTTCACCGTGATCCTCAGCATTTGCATGCAGGCTTTTGTTAATTCATGATGCATTCACACACACCGTCCAACTGCAACCATGACCGACAGCTGTGGAAACATGAGCGTTTGTGGTTGGTTAACCATTATAACTGTGTGTCTATTAGCATGCTGTTTAAATCTGTGACCAGCACGACTGAAGTTGTTTGACCATGACCGCTAATGGCCGACCACGCTAACCAGACCTTGGCGTCTATGAAAGCTTTCTTTGTAGCCTCAGTGATAACATAGTGTGTCAGGACTTTTCATCTGGTGGCCCGCGGAACAGATTCTATGATCCTTTGATTAGTTTGGAGCATTATGGAAAATATGGATTTAACGGCTAGACTACACAGCACAGATCACTCCAGTGATGTCACGGCTAGACTACACAACACAGATCACTCCAGTGATGTCACGACTAGACTACACAGCACAGATCACTCCAGTGATGTCACGGCTAGACTACACAGCACAGATCACTCCAGTGATGTCACGACTAGACTACACAGCACAGATCACTCCAGTGATGTAACGGCTAGACTACACAGCACAGATCACTCCTGTGATGTCACGGCTAGACTACACAGCACAGATCACTCCAGTGATGTAACGGCTAGACTACACAGCACAGATCACTCCAGTGATGTAACGGCTAGACTACACAGCACAGATCACTCCAGTGATGTCACAGCTAGACTACACAGCACAGATCACTCCAGTGATGTAACGGATAGACTACACAGCACAGATCACTCCAGTGATGTAACGGCTAGACTACACAGCACAGATCACTCCAGTGATGTCACGGCTAGACTACACAGCACAGATCACTCCCGTGAAGTTGAGGTGCAGTTTTTAGGTGCAGCTTTGATCGGGACCATTCTCCACTGAAAAGTTTCCTGTGGTAAAAAAAAGGCAATTGAAATGATTTGATGAGCAACATTTAATTTAATGGAAGCTTGTCATCTACATATACATGTGTCTGCTCTCCCATAAATAACCATTTTGAAATGTAGCTCTTGTAAGAATATAGTTGAATAGCCCTGACGCATAAAGGCAGTTATTGTAGCGCATCAACTCATCTGAACCAACCGTGAGTCTCATTCACCAATACAGTTACATGGCAATAAGAAGCTGACGCTGAATTCATGATGGTTATACAACATTCTGCTATTTATAGCAGGTTGGAATTGTAATGTGGTGGAATCACATAATTGAGCACATCCTACCTGTCCAGTGCTGTTTTTCCTCACCCTTCCCTGTGCCTTAACAGACCATCGTGTGTTGAAGTGAAAAGTGGGTGTTGTGTTAGCAGGCAACAGGGATGTGTTTCATCAGGCCGTTAAGCCAAGGGAGGGGCTCCGCTGGGAATGTTTTCACAGGACCGGATGGCGCGTGCTTCTAAGAGCCCCCGAACTCTCGCAGGGCGGATTGTGTCAGAAAGGCAGTGCTCGGATATCGCAGTGCGTTTTCTCGATTACCCAGAAGCCTCAGGCCTTCTCTCTTCTCTCTCAGATCAGTCAGCTTTCTGATCTCAGTTCCTAACCGTAGTCTCCGGCTGTCTGAGAGAACCATATCCATGGTTGATGTTTGATCGGGTTTAGTTCAGGGGTCGTTCAGGGTCGGCAGACTATATTTAGACTATGTGGACTCACACCTTGTCATTTCCATTGTAACCGTTCGAGGGAAACGTGTTGTGCTCCTCTTATCGCCATGCTAACGGTGCGCGGCTGTGTGTGTTGTAGAGTCGCAAGTTGGAGTCCGACACGGGGAGTCAGACAGAGGAGCATAGCCTGAACAAGGAAGCCAGGAAGTGGGCAACCAGAATTGCCCGGGAACACAAGAACATTATCCACTACAAGAGAGTAAGTCTGCACGCACACACACTCACGAGCACACCCACACAGAAGTTCTCTCCATGTTTTCCCTGGTTAATTGGTGTCTTTAATTTGTGGGTGTTTGTGTGTGTGGACCATTAGAGCTTGGAGGAGTGTGAGGCATTGGGAGTGCCTCCCTCTGAGCAGGGCCGGCTCGATCTGGAACTGAAGATAGACGAAACCAAAGAGAACATCCGCAAGGCTGAGGTTTGTTTGTCTTTCAGACATACATCGACTATATAACAGGGACAAAAATCTCCTGGAAGCTGTGGCTCAATCAGAAAATGGCAACTATTGGTGCCGTTTTGAAGGTGTTAGGTTTAGGGCAGAAGGTATAATCTGAGTTATAATTAGGGTTAGGGATTACCAGTTTGATTTTAGATTAAGGTTGGGCATTAGGGCTTAGTGAGATTTAGGCATGAATGTTAGGTTATTGAAGGTTTAGGGTCAATATTCGCAATAAAATGTGGATTTTTTTAAAGGCAGCTTTGGCGTGTCTGTGTGTGTGTGTGTGTCTGTGTGTGTGTGTGTGTGTGTGTGTGTGTATGTGTGCGTGTGTGTGTGTGTGTGTGAAGCAGAACTATTCACCCACAACCTCCAGCTAACCCTGTTAATTTCCACCTCTCTCTGTCTGTCTTAATGGAACTGTCTCCATCGATTCTCTCTGAGACAGCCAGACTGTCCCACTGTGAATCAAGTCCATCCATCTGTCCTGCCTGGTTCCCCTCTGTCTACCACCCCCTGCTGGCTAATGTAGTTACAGCACCCACCGGAAGAATTGGGAAATGCACACCACTATGGACATCTCATTACACCCCCTCTCCTCCTCCCTCCCCCATCTGCCATTATCATGCGCTGTCTGTTGAATGTTTGATGAGTCCATTTGAGTCCATTTGAGCTGTAGAGCCAGGCAGAACCAATATTCTGTGCAACGGGCGGTGTCCGAGCAGGAAGCAGTGGCGATTAGAGTGTACTTAACATTCATAATTAACTACACTTCCAGTTTCTGGAAATGATCAGAGATTAAAGAGCTTTTATTTCCGTGGAAATTTACCACTTTTAGTTTTAGTGCATACTTAGCTACATGCATTTCTGCCTTGGCTGTCCCGGCCATGTCTTTCCGCTAAACCTATATTTCCGTTGTTAAAACGCCTCAAGCAAAGCTAACTAGAAACTTTTAGTTTCCATAATTTTGGTATGTATTCTTTTTTATTTTGTGCATTTATTAGCCCATTTTTCTCTGCTCCCAATTTAGTGATATCCAATTTGCGGTTATGGCCTCCTCTCATTGCAAGGGTTTCGCCCCAGGTTGAGAAGTCATAGATCAAGAAGTTTTTCTTCGGAAAGCCAATCTGCTTCTTATTACACTGCTTGCTCATGGAGGAAGTATTTGGCCAAGACGAGTGTGTTCTCCGTCAGGATTTTGAAATGTGTGCGAATGTGGTCAGGTGGTAACACCCCCATATCCATGTGAGGGTCCACTCCAGTCTCCACTGTTGAACACCTGTCTCTGCCCTTTGTGTCTGAACGTCGCCCATCTCACTGGGATTCCCAGAAAAAGATTTAGTGCTGTCTACTCTCGTGGGGAAAAAAGTCTGCTGCAGTGATTTCTTCTCATCTTTATGTTTTATGTATATTATTTTCATTTAGCTGAATTAGAAAAGTTGCTGTTAATAATTTTTATAAAGGATTATTAAAAGATTTGATAAACTATTTACATTTTATTGTAATTGTTTTGTTTGTCTGGACTACTATCTCACTCTCCAGACAGTAAAGCTGAAGGCAGAGGCTCGTCTGGACCTGCTAAGACAGGTGGGCGTTGCCGTGGACACCTGGCTGAAGAGCGCCATGAACCAGGTGATGGAAGAGCTAGAGAATGAGCGCTGGGCAAACTACACTACCCACGATCCCTCACTCTCGGTGAGACACCTGCCCTCCCTCACTCTCACTAGATCACCTTCCCTCACTTTGGAGGAAACTACAATACCTACAATCCCTCACTTCACTTTCCTGCAACACCACTGGCCCACCATCTTTCATCACCACTGACCAAGTAGGCGTTCACACAAAAACACACCCAGCTAGCAATAATTTGTTACACGCCTTCCCCTTCCAGAATGATCATTTACTGATGGCTAAGTGTAGTTGGTTCCTGAAACACTGCCGTCTGGTTCACTTATTGGCAGCATGTCTTTACCGGTTTGTGGGATCTAAGCATTAACAACTACAATATGAATGTACATTTCATTGGAAGTGAATATACGAAATCTAACAGGTTCAATATGCAGTTGGATTTGTAATGTCCATATCACTGAAGATGTGCTTCCTCTTTTAGACAATATGTCTTTAACCTTGGCTTCTATTTCTTCCAAATGGCTTTTTCAATCACTATCAGGCCAACTGATCTTGATATCCGATACCCATGCTCTCTGTGGATGTTCCGGGTGTGCACGTACACTACCGTGTAGAAGTTTGGGGTCATGTAGAATTGTCCTTGTCTTCCATGACAGCATATATAAAATGGAAATATTCCTTACCATACAGTCAAGCTGCTCTCACAGCTCAATCGGATTGAGATCCGCGGACTGTCATGACCACTCTATTATAGACAGAATACCAGCTGTGCTAACATAATTGAAGAAGAGTTTTCTGATGATCAATTAGCCTTTTGAAATGATATACTTCGATTAGCACACAATGCTAACACAATGTTACTTGCTGATTATGGGCCTCTGTACACCTATGTAGACGTTCCACTGCAAATCAGCGGTTTCCAGCTATAATAGTTATTCAACACATTAAGTGTGTACACAGTATTTCTGATACATTTTTTATGGGCAAAAAAATTGCTTTTAATTTGAAAACAAGGACATTTCTAAGTGACCTTAAAATTTGAACGGTAGTGTAAAATAGCGTGCACCCAGTTGAGCAGACTCCTTCCCTTTGTGTGATTGGCTTTTCATGTCACATTTTAATCTTGGTGTTTCAAACGGGCTACGTGATGTTGTAGGTTGGAAAATGGACGACCACGTGAAACCATGACTTTGTCTTGCACAAATCTGAAAACGTTATCATCGATGTCGTTTTGTTTCGTTTGCACTAAAGATTTGTACTGTTTTCTCGGCCCTTCCTACATTTAAACATGGATGTACAGTTCTATACAGAGTGCTCACTTGGAGCAGTCTGCTCTGCACCACTCGGCATTGGGTCCCGCGTGACACTGCAGCAAGAACCAGAGAACGGCGGTGGGGGAGAGAAAAGGTGCCAAAGTGAGGGTGTGAGAGTGATAATGGGCCAAATTGGAAGCAGTTGAGCGAGGAGGACGAGATACTGAGCTGTGCGAGACAGAAAGGGAGAGCGGCATTTCCCTCGGCCCCTTAGTTCTTTTTCACATCAGTCAGTTTTAGCCGCGTGACGTACAGTCTCTCCTAAAAAAACAAGCCTCTTCAGCAAGTCGATCGCTCGACTTGGTGAAAATAAGCGGAGCACGTGTCCTTTCACGAGAATCGCTCCATTCCGCAGACATTGGATGGACACTGACAGGCAGTGTAGAAGGTTATTATTTAAAGCAATGTCTTTTTTTCCACTCATTATTCCAATGCAGCCCCTGGCTCGGTTTCTTAATCTAGATAAGGAGGCAACTGTTTTCTCTGCTTCAAAGAGAGGCAGTCACATGCAAAGGAACATCTGGTTGGTCACACACTCAGAGACGTTCTTTTTCTCCTCTGGGGTGTATTGCATATTGTGTCAACAATGATTTGATGACTCTGCTCCTTATCCGGTACACCACTAGTCTGGAACACACACAGACCCAAAACAGAGACACAGGTGGCCTCTAAGCCACCTGGATCACCTGATCCCTCTGAGCCAATGAGCTTTCCAGGGAACAGGTAGAGGACGGCCTCCCTCTCCTTTTAAAAGGGGGCAGGTAAAAAGAATTCTGAGAGCGACACCTTTCACCAGACAGTCAAGCTGAACCACATGTGGACCTAGCTTGTTGCAATGTGCATGTGTGTGTAGGGCCCGGTTGATTTGGAGCGCTCGGAGGGCGAGGAGGGCGAGGAGAACATGGAGGTGTTTGATGACAGCAGCTCCAGCCCTTCTGGGACTCTCAGGAACTACCCTCTCACCTGCAAGGTCCTCTACTCATACAAGGTAACACACACACACACATTCAGAATATTTTCCTCCATAACCTTTACCTACAAAAACAGAAATCCCATAGTTACCCTGATGCAAATTGAACTTTTGACTATACGTAACCCCTCAGTTGGAAATAGCCTTTTTCCTAGTGGATACTGGAGGAAAGTCTCCACAAGGTCACATACTCCATGTTTTTTGTCTCCTTGTAGGGAATGTTGGTCCCCTCCAGGTCATTGAAACAAAGCTGTTCTCTTAGCAATGCCAGATCGTATTTGCACACATTGTTTTCCTAGACAGGTTATGTAAGGCAAGTGAAGGATCTGAACAAGGGCTGTTAGCTTCCAAACACCCTGAACAATAACCGCACCCATCCGAACACTGGCACACATGGAACACTAGAACCAGGAAATATAAGTTGACGCTTTTGTACCTAGTTTATGCCTTCTTTCTAATCTCTCCGCTTTTACAGTTCTGTCTGACTTACAGTTCTGTCTGACTGTCTGTTGCTCTTTTTGTCATTCCTTCTCTGCCTGTCTGTCTCCATTTCCTATCTGTCTCTCTCGCTCTCTATTGTTTGTCTCTCCCTGTCTCCCTCCCTGTCTCACTGTCAAGGCGTCACAGCCAGATGAGTTGACCATAGATGAACACGAGATGTTGGAGGTCATAGAGGACGGAGACATGGAGGACTGGGTTAAGGTAACGACAACCCACCTAACACACTTCTTTCTCTCCAGCCCCCGCCGCGCCCCGTAACTAGCCTGTAACTAGCCTGTAACTAGCCCGTATCTAGCCCATAACTAGCCCGTAACTAGCCCGTAACTGGCCCGTAACTAGCCCGTATGTGGTCCGTAACTGGCCCGTAACTTGCTCGTAACTAGCCCGTAACTGGCCCGTGTAATCGGTCGTTTCAGGCGAAGAATAAGACTGGTCTCATTGGCTACGTTCCGGAAAAGTACCTTCAGTTCCCGACGTCCAACAGCCTTCTGAGCATGCTTCAGTCCCTGGCGGCTCTAGACACGCGCTCGCACACCTCGTCCAACTCCACGGAGCCGGAGACACACACGACCACCGTCAACGGAGACGCCAGCTGTAAGACACGTTTCTACGGTTTCCTTTTCTCCCCCCTATCAGGTCAGACCGATGAGCTCAGGCCTCGGTCGGAATCCGGTGTGTTAGCAGCCTTTAACAGTCGTAAAGCTCTCAGAATGGCTGGACATCTGGTGAATTAAACCCCATTTCCCTCAGTGAGTTTCGTGCGAGCGCTGTACGACTACGAGGGCCAGGCGGACGAGGAGCTGTCCTTCCCCGAGGGGGCTGTCATCCGCCTGCTCAACAGAGACACCCAGACGGATGACGGATTCTGGGAAGGAGAGTTTAATGGACGGGTGGGCGTCTTCCCCTCCGTGTTGGTCGAGGACCTGATGGAGAATGGAGGCCTCAGCCTGGTACTGACACCCACAGACATACACACAGACACACAGACACGTATATCTGGAGGTGTGAGGCAACATTTTGTATCTGGCTTGCATTAATATAAGTATCTGTGATCGGCTAGCCTCCAGTCTAGGCAGTATTTACATCAAGCATATTCAAGCTATTAAAATCTAGACTTGTGGTACTATGAGACCAGCTCTGTGTAAGGCTGGTTACCCACTATGTTGGGTCTGTCTGTTTTGTCTAGTCGTCTGATTGATGATTGGGTTAGGAGTGGTCGTATCCTTCCTGTAATTTGCAGTAGCTGTTTACTGTAGATAAGTGATTAGAAGCGCTCCAGCCCTCTGAAAATAACGCTTAGGTTATCTGGGTTTAGGCAGGGTGCTGAAAGGTATGTACGCCTGGTGCCCTTGGCACGTTAGCCTGGAGAGTTGTTAAGGGCCTCGGGTTGACTGGGGATAAATCTCACTGTGTTTCTGAATAAGCCACGACGGAGATGCCGTCAGAGATGATTGATGTTTGACCTTTACCTGCGGCCTAACTTCCCTTCTAACTTCCTCCCTCTCTGTCGCTCTCGCCTTCCCCACAGATCTCTCCGTCCCCCCGGCTGCCCTCGGCGCTCCCACCCCTCCCCCTGTACGACCAGCCCCCCTGCAGCCCCTACCCGACCCCAGACACCCCCACCCCTCCCCCACTCCCTCGATCGCCCTCAGTCAACGGGGAACACAAGCCGCCGCCCGTGACGCTCAAAGGCCCCGTTCACAGTAAGACAGCCGAATGCGGATCCTTTTCTTCCCCCCATGTGAGCATTGAAAGTTGTAGTCTAAAGAGAATGTTCCGCAAATGGCCTTTCTTTCCTCGCCATCAGATCACAGTTCTGCTCTGAGTCCGGAGTCTCAAGGGTTCCCCCAGCCCCTACGAATAACCCCTGACGGAGGGCCCGGCAAGCTTCGACCAGTAAGTATAACGACCATATAACAAACCTGTGTTGGGAGAAGCAGTGTGACTCTAAATACGCTGACGCAAGAGACATATTCGCGTTTAATGTCCAACCGGTCCTCTTGCAGGTCCGGGCAGCTCCCCCACCTCCCAAACAGAAGCCCCGCAAACAGGCAGAGAAGACCGAAGAGGTGGAGATCACGCTGGTGTGAGAGAGGCGGAACAGCGCCACCCTGGTGGCCTGGAGGACTGAACCCCTAACCGGACTGCATCTGTAACCTCTGAATCCTGAAACTCCCTGTCTCCCAACCTCTCCTCCCATAACTCCCTCGGCTGGGTGGAAGATGGTGCGTCTCCTAACAACACGGCACAGCAGCCCCTCTCTCCTCGTCTTCCTCCCGATGGCGGACTGTCTGTTGCCTGAACTTTGGTCTCATCTGGCAGCCATTTTGAATAAAAGGAATTCAGAAGTTGAGGGGGGTGGCGGTTGTGAGTTGTATGGGATATGTGAGCTGGGTTTTTTCCTGTTCTTGCCATATACAGTTCTATCATACGTATTTAATGTGTATTAGTACAGTACATTACTGTAGTCATAGGAATGTTCCGGATTACGCGCAACCTTTCATATTAGCCTACCCCGCTGAATGGAGCATCTATTTGATATGTAGTAGTTCATCCATTTCGCAACCTGAAAGGGCACCCTATATACAGTTAAAGTGGTCGAGGAGATTGAGAGGGATAGAGAGCGGGGGGGAGGGTGAGAGGGAGAGTGTTGTGTGGGGCTGGATCCCACCTAAACCTTTTCCTCTCCAACACATCCCTTTCTCTAAGTCTTTCTTTCTCTAAAGGTTGTTCTGTCTGTGCAGTGTGTAAGGATCAGTAGTAACCACTTGTACACAAACAACACGCACACACACACACACACACACACACACACACACACACACACGTCTTCTCAGTTTCATCCTTTGGTGAGCAGTATGTGTATCACTAATATTTAGTCCTCAGAAGGAAGCGCAGTGCATTGAAGACTGAAACAGTTCTAAAAGCTGCTGAGGGGAACCATTCTATTCTAAGAGGTAAGGCGTTTTCCCTTGTGACCGTACCTCCTTTCAGGCTTCTGGTAATCCCCCATCTCCCTCCTTCCTTTTCTCTCTTTGTCCTGTGCAGTCTGTGTGGGTGGCTAGTTTGGGTTGAGAAGTGAGACGCTCAGAACAGACGTAGAGGTCGACGGTAGAACAGCAAGTGGAAAAGCAAGTAATAGAGTGGAAATGGAGGGAACAGAAAACAGTGGCAACACAAATGCACAGAACAGGAGGAGTTGCTTTCTGTCATATTTTTTTATTCGATTTTGTTCCATTCAGCTTTCTCGTGTCGTGAATTTGCCTCTGCGTCTTACCCCAGTGATTACCTCAAAACGAACAATCAATGAAACAATCAAGTCACTAAGCGACATATCAACCACCTGCCCACTGATAACATATTGGAACAGGCGCCACTTTTAACTTTTTCATTTTGACCCCTTGAACTTTGGCATATGATGTCGTGGATTTTAAAAGCACTTCAGAATGACGTATTTCGTTCAAACCAAGCTATTGGCTCGCTATTTTCAAACCAGTCACTGATCAACCTAATACCGTGAATTATTCCAGGTAGAAGATTCAGCTTAAGAGACTTTCTGTATCTTACAGTTCAACCCAACCTTCAACATTTCAACCCAAAGGGACATCATAGCACTTTTATTCCCTTGTCATTTATTTTATTCTCTTGTTTGTATTTCTGTTCTTTTTCAGTGTTGTTCTCATTCTGGCTGCACTTCGTAGAACCCTGACTCAATAACATGCTTTACAGAAAGCGGGGAACCATATCTTCTAGAGCTTAAGTTGCTGCAGAATGGTGTTACAAAAAAAGAAAAAATAATGTGTTGTTTGCTTTGAGTTAGGAAACAGTATGAGGAATACTGAATGAACGCAGAGAGAAAGTAGATCTGTTTGTTTTAATAGGCGTGTGAGGTTTGAGTGATTATATGGTGAGGGGACAAGGGATGTGATTCTATCTGCGCTTGTCTAGTTTGGTCTGCTCTTGACCACGCTCTCCTCTCCTCGATCTTTCTGAGATCTTTAGAATGTTAATCAAACTTGTTTTGAAGTTTATGATTTACAGCAATGTTCTTGTCAGAGAGCGGTTCTCACACAGAAACCAACATTTTTATTACAAAATTTCTGCTATAATTGTTATTCTCTGGCCAAAAGACCACTCTGTAATTTCCCTCTACAGAAGTCATGTGTCCCTGTATTTCTATTTTATTTTAGCATTTTTTAAATAACACATTTTGTTTTGAATTGGAGATGTTTTCGAGCTGCTAAATCAGTGTAGTTAAACAACAGGATTTCTCACTTCTGATTGTTGCCATGGTGACAATTTTGAGAACCAGTTCAAAATAATTTTCTGCATATTATTATTGGCTGTAAAAAGTTTTTATTTATTGTGTACAAATGTTAAATAAAAAAACAGATGGAAAATGTTTGTTTATCTTTTTTGTTTGTAAAAGACTTGCCCTCCATAGGTATTGGGGCAGTAATGTCAAATTTTTTATTTTTGCTTTACATTTAAAGCATATGAAAATAAGATTTAAAGATTAATATGAGGCAAAAGTAAGGAATGTTACCTTTTATTTCAGGATTAACACACCAGTCAAAAGTTGACTGATTCTGTGTTTTACAAACCAAGAATAAGAGCACTGTCAGCGCCATGCTCCGGTTTGGCTCACAGGTGTTCCTAACTGATAAGGTGTTTCCTGTGGAATTGAGAAATGAAAGAGCTGGGAATGTTTAATCTCAGTTCCATCCTTTACTTTTGCTTTTGGATTCTGTGTTATGTGTCAGTAGACATAAACCAACACAAAGACAACAAACTGATCTATAAAAGAAAGGTAAGCTATTTGGATGCGAAAAGAAAAGTGAAACTCAAATAGAAACATAGTTGGGCAAAGCCAAATCCGCAGGTCACAATGTCCTAAAAAAGAAAAAAAACAATGGTTTCTCAGCCAGAGAAATGACCAAAGTGGTTAAAAACAACCCTGAATTAAGTTTCAGTGAAATCATCAACAACCTCCAGAATGCCATGATAAGTTTTACAATCTGCTGTTCGCAAAACACTTCAGCAGCATAATTACAAAGACAACACTGCAAGATGCAAATCTCAGATCAGCATCAAAAACATTATTTCCTGTTTATTAAACTTAATAAAAGAAATGGGAAGGCAAAAGTACGAAGAAAAAAGGTTTGGCAGATAATCCTCAGTACACCACTCACTGTGAAGCATGGTGGACGTAATGACATGACATGGGCATGCAGGCTGCCTCTGGAACAGGCTCAAGTCTTTACTCACGATGTAGAAAATGATGGCAGCAGCAGCATGAGTTCAGAAGTGTACAGTAGCATCTTGGTTACAAATATACAAAATAAATGCCACCAGACTGATTGGATGGCGCATCACAATTACAACAGGGCAATGACCCAAAACACATCGCCAACAAAACCAAAGAGCTCATCGGGGGAAATGGGGAAGTTTAAGATGGGCCAAAATAATCTCCTGAATTTCATCTACTTGAACAGGCCTTTCACAAGTCTGTAAGTCAGAAACGACCCAAAACAACAACATGGTTTTCCACTATAAATAAAATCAATGAATGAAAGCTAAAAATTGCTGTAAAGGCTTGGCAAAGCATTTCAAATGACGCTACAAAGAGTTTGATTATCTGAATGAGTTGCAGACTCACTGCTGTTACTGCTTGCTATAAACCAGCTTCTTACATTTCCTTAAAGTTATTATAGTCACATTAAATAGGGGATGGAACTCTGAAAATTAGGGTTAGGATTATAAATTTGGTTTACAGTTAGGAATATACATTTGTTTTACGGTTAGGATTATAAATGTGGTTTATGTTTAGGAGTTAGGGTTAAATTCAGGGTCAGAGGTGGGAATTGGGCTTGCTGTTAGGTTTAGGGAAAATAGGATTTTTCAACAAGATCCACTGTTACTCACCAAAGTAATGTAATTCAGATCTGTGTCTGCATGTACGGATGCCAGTTTCCTGACAGGAACAGCTAGGGGGAGGAGAGAAAGGGGAGTGACTGGGTTGTTTAGGAAGTCTAGTGTAAGCTGGACTCATCCTGCCATCCCGC
>JACXGJ010005258.1:15482-40125 GCA_016801105.1 Esox niger
GTGTGTGTGTGTGTGTGTGTGTGTGTGTGTGCGCTGTATGAATGCTTGGAGAAGTAACAGTAGCCTGACTTTTGTGTTTCCTTGTGAAATGCTGTGTGTGCGTGTGTGCGTGCGTGTGTGCACGTGTGTGTGCGTGTGTCCGCATACCTGCTTTGGTGTGTTCTAGACTCGGTTCTGGAGCGGAAGACTCTGAGAGAAAGTGTGTTTCCCAGGCTGAAGGAGCACTGCAGACACATGCATGGACTGGACTTCAAGGTGAGAGTACACCACTGTTCTGATGTGGGCATGGACCTCATAGAATAGACTGAGTCTTTTTCCTGTCCTGTATCATGGCAGTCTTTATTCTGGTGTCCTTTTAGAGAAGCTTCTGCAGAAGCCTCTTTCAGCAGTGGAACTCAACACATTCTACTTGTCTGTCTATAGCCCACATATGAAAGAGAGACAGGGGATGTTCTTACAATGGTGCCCTGACAAGAGGACAATAGAGGAAGGTCTTGTTATTGTTCAGATGAACAGGTGTCAAATGGCTGTTTGCATGACGTGTTTGTTTTAATTCAACCAGTATTATTGTAATCAGCAGTGGTAGTTTTGAGTTTGCTGAAGAAAGCTGATATTCAGGTGGATGTGTTCACGGTGTGAACAATAATACAGGCTATGTTTGATAATCATCTACAGTATGCCAGAGTAGGCTAGCTAGAAAAATGATTCAGTCAAAGCAATGATTAGAAGAATCTTGGTTTGACAATCCAATAAGTGATGTTGATTTTTTTGTTGTGTGGTAAGGTTATAGACCCATATGAGAATAGTGATCCCAGAACCTGGCCAGACCAACGGACCAGACATAACCTACTTCAGGAGTGTAAAGAAATCTCAGCTGGACCCTACTTAGTGGTAAATCCCCTGTCCCTTGGCCCAAATAGACTTTTACCTACATCATACCTTTTCCATGTGCTGTACACTCATCACAAATCAAGCATGTCGACATGAACTCCCGCTCTTTACTGCACGTCCTTTGGGTGGTGCTACAGGCCCTGGTGGGGGAGGAGTATGGTACTGCGTGTTTACCCGCTCAGGTGGAGGTGGCAGAGTTCCACATGCTGCTTCGGGGGTGCCAGGTAGCGGGCATCAATACGCTGGCACTGGAAAGGGCATACCTGAGGGACGAGAACGCCACGCCCCCCTCTTTCTGTCTGCAGCAACGGTCACACGGTAACACACAGCTTCCCAACGAAAAACAGGTGAGGGGAAATCGTCCGTCACACAGACACCCTCTAGGAATCGTTGTGTTCATTTCAGCAGTGTGTCCGAAAAATAGAGATCGGATTTTGATCCATATTATATTTCGGGCAGGAAACGCCACATACTTTTTAACCATTAGAGAAACAATGCACATATGTCTTAGCGTTGGGTTCGGTTTCTTTGGATTCGCTCACCACCATCACCTGATGCTGCATACAATCCTACTAATAACATTAACACTAATATTATAACAGCAACACCGATACCAATACCGATGGCGATCCCCCACGCAGAAGGAAACAGAACAGGTGGAAGCTGGGGTGGTGCCTGGGTTTAGCAACCGCATGCAAGACGACCATCAGAGTAGCAGACTGAGTAGCCTGTCCGACTTAAATAGACCTCCATATTAGCTCATGACTCTTCAGAGCGTGGAAGGCACGACTCCGATGTCAGCTGATGCACGGTTGAGTCACGGCCACCTGGGTTCCCTGGCTGAACTTGCTGTGCTCATTTCAAAGAGTCAACAAAGTGGCACAGCTAAATTGAATGAGTGAAGACAATATTCAATTGCATTACACGTATCAAACATTGCAGTCATCTTGAGATTTGAAGGCGTTAGAGCAAGGAGGCTCATAGAGGCCAGAGAAAAGGCGTTAACAGGGCAATTCAAATACTCTGTTATAACCCAAAATGTGGATACAAGGAATGATTTATTTATGCCTACTGTTTAGATGTCGTGTGCAATGTCACAATTATTTTACTGTTGAGAATGAGGCTATTTTCTTTGGTGTATCTGACAAAAAAAAAGACTCCAGTGGACACATTCCAATCTGGCCTGTATCTACCAATGTGGTCATCAGGGTCATAATTTGGGTAGTTTTCTTCAGGTCCCTAGATTTGGGTTTCACGACTTCCAGTTAATGGTTAAGAAGAATTATTATATGATAGAGATGATACAATCTTTCTTTGTTGTTGAATTCTTGAATGGAATGGAATATTATACAGCAAGTTGTTGCGTAAGTAGAGCAAATGTCTCTAACTGAGTGAGTGACTGACTGACTGACTCCTCCTTGTTAAATAGCGTAGTGGTTGGAGAAGAGGACTTGTGAACTAGGTCCTGAGTTTGTATCTCCTCGCAGGTAAAGCAGAGTACGCAATATAAATTATTTTGTATAGATGAAAACTTTGTTGGCTACAACATCAGTAGTTACGTTACAGTAATCCTTAACTAAAACTGTATACCGTTATATTGCAACTGTTTCTGGAATGGAAAAGTTCATCTTCAGTCTCGCTAGCTATTGCTCAATTCTTATGATTATTCCTAGGAAGAAAGTAGATACTAGTAAGCCTATTACTGGCTAATAAGCTGTCTGATAACGGCCAGTGGCAAAAGTCTTACAGTTCATAGACGCTATGGTGGAGGTAAACTTAGTAAGAAACGTTGCTGCTACATGTAATGCCGTGGCGTAGTTGTTAAAGACAAAGCCTCTCACTTGGAAGACCTACGTTTGAATCTATTGACGACATTTATACATTTTATTTGTAGGCCGCTATAAAACTTTACTGTTGTACAGTATTGTGACTTTTTCAGATAAACTCATCAAATGATGAGAAAGTTAGTTATTGTCACCTGTATTGATAGACATTGTATCAATGTCATTCATGAATGAAAATGTTGTATTGCCATGAAATGAAATAGCTTTGTCAGACTCGCTAGCAATAGCTCAATTCTTAAAAGTATTCCTGTAAGTTAGTAGATACTGATAAAGCCTATTACTGGCTAATACACTGTAAAAATGGGCAGTGTCAAACGCCATGCAGTTCATAGACGCTATTTGTGGTGGAGTAAACTTAGTAAGAATCGTTAGTCATTTTTTATTTCTATATCATTCACATAGTGCCAATTAGCTGTTAAACAGCCAGTGGCAAAAGATAATTTGTTCAGGGTAGACACAAGAGCCCGTACTGACACCTGTCAAACATACAGCTCTTTGGTGTAGTGGTTAACAACAGCCTTTAACGTGCGCAACCCAGGTTCGAATCTCCAGAGAGCAAAGCTTTCTTTTGCAGGCCGGCTGAATTAGGCAAGCCTGGTTTCTTGTTTTTATGTATTTATATGTTGTCAACTGTGTCTATGTATTTAGATGAAATAATTCCTTTTTAGAGGTATTGTCCTAGTTGCAGAGTGGGTAGAATTTAATTAACTCAAGATCCATGATGAGGCAAATGAGCAAGCAGAAGTTAACATCGTCTCAGCCTTTGTAGAGTAAAAGGAGCAGCGGACTGAGGAGTCGAAGTCATGTATATTAATAATAAATAGCTGAATAATGCTCACAGCAGTGAGACTATAACACACAAAGACCAGGGGAGCAGAGGAAACATATTTACTGGGGGAAATGACTGTGGATGATGATCAGGTGCGCTAAACAAGACAACAGGTGTGATGAGTTGATGAGATGGGCGGTGGTGTCAGAAGGCCGGTGACATCGAGCGCCGGAGCCTGCCCCCTGCAGGGGGAGGAAGGGCAGCAGAAAGCACAGTTGTCACACATCGATACAAACAAAGGAAATCAAAAGTTCTAAGATTATTTATCAAATGCATCAAATAGAAGAGCGTCATCCTGCACAATGAAATTCTTGTGACATGGTACACGACATCTACATAGTAAGAATTAAGAATAAAAAAAGCAACAATATAGCAAAAAAATATACCAAATAATATAAGTAGGAATCCCAGTTGGAATTCCAACTTGAGGGGGCATTCAAGTTAAAACTTCTGACTTAGAACTACAAATATAACGTGCCATAGTATTATAAATAATACTGTAGAAACAATTATGTGGCACTTCTGGGTAAAGTAGTACTGAGCTGACCCACAGTATGTTTGGTTTTAGTTAGCTAGCTAACATTTTTGAGTGGCCTTTTATTGTGGCCAGCCTAAGGCACACCTGTGCAATACTCATGCTGTCTTGTGCAATACTCATGCTGTCTGATCAGCATCTTGATATGCCACACCTGTGAGGTGGATGGATTATCTTGCCAAATGGGAAGGACTCACTAACACAGATTTAGACAGATTTGTGAAGAATATTTGAGATAAATAGGCCTTTTGTGAACATAGAGAACGTCTAAGATCTTTGAGTTCAGCTCATGATGAATGGGGGAAAAACAAAAGTGTTGCGTTTATAATTTAGTTCAGTGTAACTCTACATATCTGCTCTCGGGTGAGGGGGTCCTATGACTTATGGCCTCAGTATTTCTTAAGTGCTAGATACGACTGATTCCAGTCTATGAGGGGTGTCTGTTTAAATCATCCACCATGACTAAATGACTAATGCATTACACTTGTAGGTAGGTGAGAAGAAAAGACCACCAAATGAGAATGAGGAAGAGGACGAAATAAAGGTGTTGCAGGCTGCTGTCATTCAGTGTGTTCAGGGGGGACTTCTAACACCAGAGAGAGCCCAGGACTACTTCAGATCAGGTGAGATCTCTCTTTCTGTCTTGCATCTTTGGGCTCAAGAAGTCCTCACAAGAATAGTAACCCAAAGACAGTTGAAAGACGTGAAAACATACAGCTCTGGAAAAAATTAAGAGACCACTGCAAAATTCTAATTTTTATAATAACATTACACACAAATTCCAAATTAGAATATTGTCATTTAGCGTATTTATCTGCAGAAAATAACAACTGGTCAAAATAACAGAAAAAAGATTGTTTGAGTATGAGGTGAGCCCAGACCCTCTATGAAGAGTCCCTGTCTTTTAGTTTCGTCATTGTCACATTATTGTGATGAAATCCTGTTGGACCAATTTTCAGGTTATAATATCCCTTGCATATGACAGTCTATCATTGAAAGCAATATCGTTATTCAAAGAGGAAAGAAAAGACAATATCAATGTGACATTTATATAACACCCAATCTGAGCATCAGCACACATTTTTCCTTCTTCCACTAGATTCTCAGTTCATGGGTATCTGGAGAAGGGAAACGATGTACAATCCATTTAGTTATTTTTCCCCAGTAACAATTTCAAGTCCTTCATACATACAGTTTGAATGTTGATGGCACACATCATCAGCCTTCTTCCCAACTAACATGGCCACATTCAGTGTCAGGGAGATCCTTTGAAATGAAGGACATGTATGAAGGAAGACGGTGTTAATTGGAGTTAATTTTCCTCACCTGGTATGTACTGTACATGGTGACAGGTGAATGGGTCACAGTCGTTCAATCAACTGCAGCCAAATCGTATGTTTTTAAGTAGTTTTTAAGGCCACCTACCAGGCATTTCAGATTGGCCTGGTGAACAGATGGCACAAGTCCTGACCAGTTTTGAAGTAATGATCCTGAAGACAAGTAAGCATCAGAGAAAGAGCAGAAAGAGGGTGTTGAATAAGAGATTGCAGCATGTATCTGCTGAAGGAAGTAAGTAACAACTATATCACCGTAGGACAGTATTTTCAGTATTTGAGTGCTGCATAAAGCAGCCAACAGTTGAGCTGATGCAATGAGCACTGTCCTGTTAGTGTCCCTGAGACAGATGGTCGGCTGCTGATGGCCACAGAGAGATGAAAGACACTGTCTTCAGGTGGAGGGAATTTTCAGTCCAGATTTGACCTGTATATCACACCTTCCCCTCCACCTGTCAGGTGACAATGTTTAGACATCAATAGGTAGCAGAAGGCAGCTGTGGATGGCAGTTTTTTGCAGTTAACTCCTGCCACTGGAAGACATGGATACAAACCAAAGGTCATTTTTAGATTATATTCAACTTTATTGTAATTGAACAAGTAGAGTACAATGAAATCTAGTTACGGCAGCATCTAACCAGAAGTGCAATTTGAACAAGGCAGAAAATGTATTAATTATATATATATCACAAGTGGAAGGTATAGATGTGCAAAGAAGGCAAATGCAGTACAATTGGCAATAATAATTGTGCAATTGAGGCAAATAGAGGAGGGCAGATATTGTCCAAGTATTTAGTATAGTATTATACAAGTGGGATAAATAGTTGTGCAGGCACAAACGGCGATTCTAAACGGCATTCTAAATGTGCAATTGAGGCAATTTGAAAGAATAAGGCAGCATGTGCAGAGATAGCAGCAATGAGGTCCCGAGGTAGACATGCATATGTAATAAATGAAGAATGCAAGCATGATGGCAATGAAGGCAAGTTGAAGGTGCAAGGTGGCATTTTCAGTTGCACTGAAATGCAGGTATAGCAGCAGTGAGGTTCCTGAGGTAGACACCTACCTGTAACAACTGAAAACTACCTTATCAGACTTTGAAAGGCAGTCAGTGTCAGTGTCCAGGGGGAGTAGTGCATCAATGTCCCTAAGAGGCGGGATGGGGGTATGTTTAGTGATGGGTCCCAGAGTTACATTAGACGGAAAGTAACTGTTCCTGAGCCTGCTGCTGCGGAAACGAAGAGACCTGTACCACCTGCCTGATGGTAGGAGGCCAAACAGTTTGTGGGCTGGATGTGAAGGGTCCCTGATGATGCCAGGCACCCTGTGCAGACACCGCTTGCACTGGAAGTCTACAATGGCTGGGAGCTGGGCACCAGTGATGTGCTGGGCAGATTTCACCTCCCGTTGCAGGGCTTTCAGGTCGGCTACAGAGCAACCGCTGTGGCACAGTTAGTCAGAATGCTCTAGTGTGAAAGATGCATTGTTAGGAGTATTGTCATTCACGTGTTGCATCATGTCAGTGAGAACAGCAGTGATCCTGACTGGACAGATGGAGCTTTAAACCCTCTACTTAGTGAGTTTATCCTGTAGGAATTCTGGGCTGATAGTTTTGAACACACCATCTGGGTTTCATGACATCTTTCTTCCTTCTCAATCTTAGTGAAAAGATACCCTGTGTGAGATAGATTTGCTGTTACACTGGAAGATAGGTGTGAATGGAATGAAATGGCATTATTGAGATGTTGTTTTTAAAAAGTGAACCGGCAACCATCTAAAGGAATTGGTCTGAGCCAAGGCCAGAGTGAGGCTACTTTTCAGCCTGGAAGTTTCAGGCCCAAGACCAGCCCACTATTTCCATGGTGGTGGAAATTAGATTAATGAAATTGCAACAGTTCAGCTCTTACTATCCTGTAGCTTTTATTAATACCATTACAAATATTGTAAAGTCTAAATAATATTTAAATTAAGCTGAAATGTAACAAAGAATATTCCACAAGGATAGGTTGATACATTAACAAAAGCAGAAAGAAAGAAAGAAAGAAAGCATTTTAAATGTATCCCACTCTTCCACAAAGAGGCATATTGAACTCATGTTTACAGTTCAATTCACAGTACAGTTTACAGTTCCATTGCGAAAAGCATCAACAGCATCTACATCATCAGTAGCCGCATAAGCAGTGCACTGGTTTCAGCCAAACTATCTAAAACCTCTGTCGTTGCTTACAGACATAAGCATTTCCTTCTCTGTGCATATTAACAGGAAAGCCTCCAGGCTGCTCCGTCTCTGATTCTTCCATATATGTCAGTCCGCCACTATTCTCCTGACCTTCCTGTGTCACCTCACTTCATGTCCTGACAGTATAACCTCTCAGAGAAGACGTTTTCCGTCTCTCCCACTGCTATGCCAGTTTGTAATGTGCCAGCTCAGTTTGTAATGTGCCAACAGTAGCTCTGTCATCAAACCTAAGCAGACATTTGCTGATTTCCTGGAGTGCTGAGTTAGGGAGCGTATTTATCTTTATTTCAGGAAAGTTTTTAGGTGCAAGACAGGCAAAATCTGACGCAAGTTTTGCATTTGCTGATAACCTTCTACTTGCCACAGTGTCCAGAATTCACCTCAAAGACAGCATCAGATGAGGCAACTGGTTCATCATCTAAAAGCTCTCCTGGCATTCTTTTCTTTTTTCAGACACGATTCTCTGGAAGTGCAGTCTGCACAACTAATTCATAGTTGTCCATCTCTTCCAGCTTTTTATTGGCAAAACTCACAGATTTATCAGCTGCCACCTTCACTCCCTCAAAGTCCCTGACATGTTTTTTTAGGTTATCCATTGTCCCTCATCCAGACACTGAGCTGACAAAATATCCATTTTGTGTGTCTGTAGGTACTTGGAGAGGGGGGATGTATGTTGGAAAATGCGAAGGAAAGTTTGAGCAATGAGTATAATCTCATATTTCTGAAGATTTTCAATGAATCCCTTTGCTTTGACCCTCACTATTGACTTCATACTTCTGTCTCCCTCAACAGAGGCTAGGGTCAGCAGCAGGTCAACAAACAATGCATCCTGGGGATTACCAAAACATCCAAATACCTTAGTGAGAGCCTGATCATTAGCCCACCACATGGTTTCCCCTATTGGGCTCAGTCTCCTGTGACGTTTGTCCTCACTTGTCTCTTCCCAGGTCAGCATACGTTTATAAGACTCCCTGAGTAAAACTGGCACTCTCAATAACACTGCATTTTGTGTCTGGCAGTGCCAGATTTAAAACATGTGCATAACACTAGACATACATTTTCATTGGAGACGGTTCAGACAGGAATGCAAAGAAAGCTTTATACGGTCCCTGCATATTTGCTGCACCATCAGGGGAGTTGCCCACACACATGTCAATGTCAATGCCAAGTTTGTCTAATGTGTTCTTTAGTAGCTGTGTCAGATATTTACCTGTGGATTTTCACAGTTCACCAAAGCAACCAACTGCTCTTGAACTACATCTGTGACATATCTGTCAATGACAGCACACTGGTCCGTCGATGTGATCAAAAACAGTCACGCCTCTCTAACCTCATCTGAAAATGTGCTCCTTTTGACCTGGCTGAGAGCATCCTCAACATTCCCAATGATGTCCTTTAATAGCAGAGATCCTCTGCCTTTTGCTCCAATGTCATGATGCCTCTGGCTTTGTTCAATACAACTGCTAATGTGCTGTTGAAGGCACAGATCGTGACGACTCAAAAGTATTACCAACTCTAGAAAGTTGCCATGATTGACTGCAGTATCTTCTAGTGTATAAGCAGCCTCTGCTTTATCCCCTCTGAAACTAAGTCCACATTTGCCAATTACTTTTATTACATCTATTATGCGTTCCATCGCCTGATGCTTCTTCTTCACCTGCTCATGATGTAAAGACATTTGTTTGCCTTCCAGAAGGCTTTTTATATCTGCCCTTTTAGCCAACAGAAAGTAAGCATCAGCACTATCTCTATGGATCTTACTTTTCTCATGCTCTTCTAGACGCTGATGAACATCTTTCCATGTTTTCATACATCCCTTTATGAAAGGACTATCACTTGCAGCAGGTGCAAATGCCAAACAAACAGAACAATAGTGATTGTGTTTTTTCACTGTATGTCAACCACTTGCAGTTGGTGCCATGGTTGCTGTGAAAAACTAGCTAGTAGCTGGTGTTTTGTGGGCTGCTGAGGATGGTAATTGAAAAATGTGTCTAGATCCTGTGCTTGAGGATGAGCAAAATAATCTAAATGTTAGTCTTCCTCATCTACACTAGAATCTGCCTGTGCCTCTGGGATCTCTTGCTGGGCTGTTGTCTTACTGGATGCTGTCTCTATATCTCCTCTTAGCATCTGACTCACCTGTATTGCATAACAAAAAGGGTAGAAGGACATACACCAGGGGTGTCAGACTGAGATTAGGCAGTAGGCCGGATTTGTTGGAACGAGACCTCATGGGGGACGTCATTGTCGTGGTCATTATAATTTTTCTGCATGGGTATCATATTGTGGTGATTTACTCCTTTACTACACCCACTTCTGAACAAACAATGCATATTGGTTCATCATGCACTGTCATATACTGCTCTTTCTTACATTAAATAACTTAAATTCATATTGTTTACTCTGTTATCCTCTCTACCTGTCCATGTAGTCATGGCCTCCTCATTGCGAAGTACTGGCTCCTCATTGTCAGCGGGGGACTGGCTTATCTACTTATCGAATATTAAGAGGTCATTTTACTGCATACACAGATCAGGCTTTAGTTTTGTTATCAATATTTGCATAACATTTGCTTGCGAATAGGTTGACAACGCTACGACGATATAAGCAGAATATTTGGGAGGGGAGAACTCCCTCACATGGTACAACCCATGCAGAGGCTGCAGTGTCCAAACGTGTGGAGCCTACTTTATGAGATGGTAGACTAAATGTCAACCAAAAAAAATATCCTTGAGCGGCCGAAAAGTCAAGCGGCCTCCGGGAATTCTCTCGATTTCCCACCCCAGGCCTGATCATAACCCAGAGTCAGCACGCAAAAACAACCATAAACATTTTACAGTATATTTCTGTCCTAACCAAGTAGCCCAGGATTTCTTTGATGTTGAGATATAGCTACATCTGAAAACAGTTCTGAACGTATTAAATGGCATTTGAAGTGGCTCCCTATTGAGGTCTGAAAGTATGAAATGTCTCATTATTGAGGTCAAGAGAGACATAGTGTTCATGCAAGTGAGGTCAAGAAAAGAGAACAGGCGACATCAGCACCACTTTGTTCTGAGCTGAACAACAACAGAAAGAAGGACGATTAGCACCTATATTCATCTCCACAATTTTGTTGAATACTTGGTTCTGATAGGCTACAATGAGTTCTAGAATGCACGTTAATTCCTGGTGTTCGGGACAGCTGGATGTCTTCTGGACTGATACACTAGACAATGAATCACGATGAAACCACTCCATTTTAAAAGCAATAAACCTCAACATTTCCTGAGACATTTATCCCGGTTATAGGACAGATGCCAAAGAACAACAACATGATTAAACATATTCTATAATACATTGTTTTTGTTTATATGTACATGATTATTAGTGAATTTATGCATCTTCATTTATTGCTTACTACAGATATGACCTGGTTGTTCATTCAATTAGTTCTTATAAAAGGTTTCATAAAACAAAAAACTAGCCAAGCCTAGCTCAGCTGGCCCGCAATAAAAAGCGATGATCGTTGTTGTCCACCATTTATTCAATCCTGGGTCTCCCACACACAAGACAGTGTCTTTATCCACAAGGACCACAAAGCTAAACATCTCCCGAGAGGCATTTTAACATTAGATCGTTAGCATTATGCTGAGTTTCAAGATGTCATTAGACATCATGAAGCATTGCGTTAAACCGAGTAACATTTCTTATTAAGTTTACCTCCACCACAAATAGCATCAATGAACTTTGACTTTTACCTCTGGCCATTTTAGTTTTCTCAATCACTTTGGCTCAATATTCTTTAATCTTAATATTCTCTAAACTGTAAGTACAATCATCACAACAGTTTCATGGGGCATCACAACTCTATGGCATGTCTGCAAAATGTAGCAACTCACCCAAAACATTTCATGAATTCTTCATAACCTAGTTATTGTGTTGTTAAATTGGCTAGTGCCAAGTGTTTTTCTCATCATGTAAGCTGTATTGGTCAAAATGTTTGGATGTTTTTTCACCATAGCATTCAACTTTGGAAATGTTAGTTATATATAAATAAATGTAGGATTAGTTCTACTTTTCTGTCTAGCTTAATGCTGGTGTGTATCACACTGAGCATTTTAGAAACCAATTTCAACAGCGTTAAAAGTTTACTGGGAAAAGGGAGTACTGTACAATTCTGTAGTACACAGAAAAAGGATATGCACATCTGTATGTATACAGTCAGTTTAGCAATGTGTGTCATGTAAACAGAAAAACACTTTTGCTTGTCAATTTCTACATATTTGTTACATATAAAGTAATATATTGTGAGATGAAAATGTACCACAAAAATTACATCAATGAAAACAAGAAACTACAATAATGAAAAACCCTGTGGTAGTTCTGTAAAAAGCAATGAATTACACCTCCTCACAGTATATAACACTACATGTTTCCATCTTCTTGGTGGACATCCTGTTGCTCTTGTTGGTCTGGGAAGAGATTTTTTCATCATCACATCTAATGTTTTCCCTTGCAGTGCACCGGGGGGAAATCTTCTGGTGATTCGTATTTCATTACTACGTCACCTGGCAGGTCATTTGTAAATATAACAGTTATCACACAAACAGTTAATGTCATAGATGTTTATGGAGTATACCTGTACATGCATGTTTGACAGATTTTGGTAATTAAATGGATTTTGCATGTGATGGCTCAAACGATGAAAAAAGTTTAGAAGTTGTGAAGTATAACAATTTCAATGAGAATCAACTCATCAGTTTTAAGCCTGTTTAAAGCCAGACTTTGCAGTCCCAAGATTGGGGCGGGGGGGTGGGTTAATTTCGGCAGGCATAAAAATGGCAGTTTACCAATATTTTAAAATATATTCACAAAATCATTGAATAGTTATACAGTTTGAAAATGGTGTAAAAATACATCATAGTTGACTGATGTTCTTGAGGTAAATTTGTCAATCATGAGACCAACACAAAACAGGCCTGTTAATCAGCTGAGTTGACTAATTACAAATGTGTTCATAGTAATACCTATTATATTACTCTAGTTATGATTTTGATAGTTACATGTTACCACGTATGAGGTTACTACAGATATGACTGTGTTTATTACATGGTAATAAGCACAACTCATTCATTATAAGACCCTCAGACTTTATAAGATGCCTTATCCTACCAGACAGGAGGAGAGCAGTGCTGATCATCAGTAGCTCCATCAGAAGTCCAGTAGGTTTTTCCGTCTCTATCTGTTCAAAGTGTATAACAGTACAGCCTCTCTCTCCAGACCACTGATATCTTCTAAAGGATAGCATGGGACTTCCTATTCAGCCTTGATCACAGAGAACTGACTGAATAAAAGCTGAATGGACCAAACCACCACAACCCACCAGAAAAAAAACATTGTTTCTATAGTATCCTTCTGTGCACAGCACTAAGTGGCCCATTACAGCCGCGGTTTTGTTGACATGCATATTCGTTGGACGTTTTGTAATGACATCCTTTTCATTGAGGAGAAATTGTTGCTGAATCCGAAATTAAACCCTTTGTCCCTGCCACCCTCAGCCCTAAAGTGTCAGTTAGGGTATATGACCTATGAAGCAGCGCGCCCTTGTAGGCTTTACATTCGTCCTATGGGAGAGGTGTCAGGGAATGGAGCCTAGTGAGATCTTAAAATGTATGAGGTATTAATGTACTTCCATCCAGATTGGGATGTAAGATGAATATTGAAGCAAACTGTCTGTCAACGTTCAACAAAGAATTAGTGAACCTGGAATATTCTTGAGAGACTTAAAGTACAGAAGTAAAGTACAATCAATGAAAGACCTTTTAGAAAAAATGCACACTGGACTGTATTCTCAACCTAGTGTATTCATAAATTACTGATTGAAATACGTCATATAGACAGAATACATTTTCTCAATAAAATTGACCGTCTGGTACTTTTTAAAGTTGGGATGTGTATAAATATATAGTCTCTAATCTGCAGATATCGGGAGCAGGGATGGCAGTGGTCTAAGAGGTCAAAGTGCACTTATCTGCTTCCAACTGTGGGTTGTTCTATTCATGATAGGGTTGTGGCTATGAAGTGTCTTGTGAGGACAGAAATACTGCACAAACAAAATAGGGCTGTCAATGCTCATGATCCATTCTAAGCCTGCTGGTGAATGCCAGGGTACCGCCAAGCCAAAACATGACTGAGCGGCAGTTGCAGACATTAGCAGAAATTAGACATTTAACCACTCAACCACTTTTAAATTAAGAGCCATGGATGCAAGATTGACTGGATCACAATGCTACTTTTAACTTTGTTTAAAAATTCCATAAAGTACATGCTATAGTGAAGTATTTGGAGTTGAACTGACTTTTTGGATTCAAATGGAGTAAGACAGTTTTAATCAAATGGAGTAAGCCGGCATTTATTAGACATTCCTGAAAACCATGTTTGAATGTTATGTGATCTTGTGTGTGAACTAGATGATCGTAAATTCAACCAGAAATATTGATCTGTACGCTGTAAAATACGCTGTAAATACGTTTTATCAAATAGAAGCTTGGAAAGAATAACAAAGGTTGTATTCTCTGTAATCATCATTTAATGGTCCAGAACTTGTTCTTACTGTTTCACAGAGAATGTTACCAACACAGTACCTCTGTTGAAAATGAAAGAGGAGTGAACTGGGAAACAATATATTTCTAGTATACTATTTTACTAAACTTCCAAATCTAAACCAAATCTAATTTAATGAGGAAAAGTATAATAAAAAAACACTGCTGTGGTCATCACTATCCTCTTGCAATAGGACCAGCTGGAAAGCAAAAAAAAGTAAAAGTAGTACATGAAAGATTTTTTTTTTTTTTTGTATGACAAGAGTTAAAAAGTTTTGAGTGAGGAAGAGAAGGGAGCAAGTGCCCCCTATTAATTAGCATAGTGGTTAGAGAAGCGGACTTGTGAACTACAGGAAGTTTGTATCTTCTTGCAGGCGACATTTAATCACTCAACCTGAAACTGTATAGTTACATTGCAACTGTTTTTAGAATGGATAAATTCATCTTCAGTCTCACTAGCAATTGCTCACTTATGACTGTTTCCAACAAGTTAGTGGATACTAGTAAGCCTATTACTGACTAATAAGCTGTTAAAACGGCCAGTGGCAAAAGTCATACAGTTCATAGATGCTATGGTGAAGGTAAAATAAAAAAGAAACTTTAGTAATTTTGACACAATGCTCAATGGTGTTTAGCGATTTCTGAAACGTGCAATGCCGTGGCATAGTGGTTAATGACAGTGCCTCTCATGTGGAAGAACTGCGTTCAAATCTATTGAGAGCAACAGCATTTATTATTTCTGGTCTTTTCACTTGATGAAAAAGCTAGTTATCCTCACCTTTATTGATAGTTATTGTATAAATGTCATTCACGAATGAAAAAAGAAAGTATGTTGTTTTGCCATGAAAGAAAGAAATATGTTCTTATGCCATTAAATGAAATTGCTTTGGCAGACTCGCTAGCCATTGCTAAATTCTTAATGACTATTCCAGTAAGTTAGTAGATACTGGTAAAGCATATTACTGGCTAATACGCTGTTAAAACGGCCAGTTTTATTAGCCAATAAGCTATTAATACACTGTAAAAATGGCCAAAGACACTGCATGTCGTGCGTGTGCATATGTGTGCGTAAACACTGTAATAAAGACAGACACAGTTAATGGATATAGTTCTAGTGTCCTGGGCCTTGGATGGTATTTATTAATGGAGGTTTCCTGAAGAAAGGTCATTGCAAAATTCATGCCATCACCCTAATGTAGGGCTATAGCAGCAATTGAACTAATCTATACTGAAAAACTATTACTTGAGCGCTGAGGTTCAGTTGCAAATCCACCACTGACATTTAAATAGCTCCATTACTCTAGTGACAATGTAAGCATATCTGTGAAGACAGCTGGTTTTAAGTATAGTATGTAATACACATTTGACAACTAAAAACAACCTGTCACCAGCTCTCGACATAGACCTGCGATTTGCTCTGGAGAACCGTCCAAGACATGACATCGACAAACGCTGTCTCGTCTACATCAACAAAATCTCCAGTGGGCAGGGCGAGAGTGAGGGCATAAATCAGCCCCCTCTAAAGATCTCACACCGTCATTCACCAGTCAAGGTAGATAGCTTGAAAATGTCCTGTCCTCCCCATAAAAATTAAGGTGATACAAATCTAGCTGGCTCTGGATCAGATGGTAGAATTATTTTTTCTCTTCATCCACCTCAGGATTTGTGTAACAACAACTTCCTGTCCCAACTCACTGATGACTTCCTGCCCAGACTAGTGACTTCCTGTCAGCTCCTGGTGTACACAACAACTTCGGAATGCGACCCCCGCCATGGTTACACTCCCGCAAGGAGGAGGAGCTATGCGGAAGGCCTCTGCCACCAGCTTTACTCCGACATAATGGATCTGATTGGCAGCTCTGTTCCCTTGGAAACAGGAAGATTAGTGTCATCACCTTGCTCTAATGACGTTTTGAAACGACAGCAGGTCGAGCAAGAGGAACTTTGCTCCATCTATTCCCGTCTGTACGAGGTCAGTCGCCCCGAGGAGGAGGAAGTCAAGGCTTATCTGGAGCATAAGGACAGACAGTGCCCGCTAGTGGTCAAGGGAAGGCCGTGCACTGGGAAGACTGTTCTCCTGGCCCATTGCGCACAACAGGTACACTGAGCAGTGGCTCAGGATGTAGAGAAAATCATGACAAATTCATATGAGGGGGAAATAAACAGGAGTAGCCATGTCCTTATCCACCCCACATACACCTCTATTTATAACAAAACAAATTGGTTGCTCTGCCTCCCAAATGGCTGATTGGCCTGTTATTCTTCCTCTCTTCTGCAGGTTAAGTGCTGGCTGAGCAACATGGATCCTGTAGTGATCATCCAATTTTCCTGCCTGTTAGTGAACTCCTCCCCCAAGCGTCTCCTCTCCAGGCTCTGTCACCTAATAGCTCACAAGTACAACCACAACCCATACCCTGACCCTAACCCTGACCTCTCCCAGCTCAGACAGTACCTTTCCTCACTGATCTCCTTCGCCCCCTCCACCAAACGACCCCTGGTCCTCATTCTGGATGGATTAGGCCAAGGATCTTCTGTTACCGGGTCACAAATAATCCAGTGTCTCCCTTCTCCTGTTCCTCCCAATGTCAAACTACTCCTTTCTGTCTCTCCCGCTCAACACGACACAATTGATGTCCTTAAACTTCATTACCCAGAATCCTCCACTGCTGATTTCCTAGGGAGTTGTGTGATTGTGGAACTGGGGCCAGTGGAGAAGAGGGGATGTGTGAGAATGTTGGCCTCCCTCCTGGAAGGGTCTAGGAGGAAGGTGACATCAGGGCAGCAGAGGGTGTTGAACCTAGCCATGAGCTCCTGCCCTTTGACCCTGTACGCCCGCCTCCTGCATAGACACACCTTGCTGTGGACCTCAGGTAACAACATGCACATGCACACTCAGATGCATAAAAACACAGGTTAAGACAAAACAGAAAGACAAATATGCAATGACCCAAGCTGATGTTATTTCCTCTCCCTCCCTTCCACTCAGCATCAGAAGTCACTGAGATAACCCTCCCCGTGGGAGTCCACCCCAGCATCACCGTGTTTCTGGGTCACCTGGAGAAGAAACATGGGTGGGCTCTGGTGTCCCGTGCCTTGAGCTACGTAACCATCTCTAAGACTGGACTCACTGAGACCGAACTCTCAGACCTCCTGTCCAGCGACGACGAGGTGCTGGCTGGGTACATACCAGTCGGGGAGCCCCCTCCCTTCAGGTTTAGGGTGCCCGAAGTGGACGTGGAGAGGCTGTTGCTGGATCTGAAGGGCTTCCTGGTGAAGAGGACTGTCGCAGGTTCTGAGGTTATGTGCTGGCTCAGTAGACATTTCAGTTTGGTGGTGGTTAAGAAGTACCTGAGCACCTTGGAGATGAGGGCGGAGATGCATTTACAGATGGCAGATTATTTTAACGGGCGTTGGTGCTTTGGCACAGCCAAACCATTGATAATCCGCCGCAAGACAGGAACCGAGCAACCTGGGGCTGTCTCTGACACGGCCCATACGAAAATATACGTTGACAGGCAGCCTTCTGGTCAACCCTATGTCTTTAACTCTGAACCCTCCTGTTTCTCATCTTCCTCCCCCTCCACTGAGCGCATGCGAGTCAACCTACGGAAGCTTCTGGAACTGCCCTATCACCTGAAAGAGTGTGGCAGATGGGAGGAGCTAGTGCGAGGGCTGATGATGTCAATGGAGTTCCATCTGGCCATGCTGAGCGCGTGCCTCCTGGGGGATCTGGTAACCCTCCTGGAGGACGGGGAAGGGGAGGGGACGTGTCAACTAGTGTTCCCCAGGGAGAGGGCTCTTCTGGCGGCCATGCTGAGAGACGCAGCCTGCCTACTCAGGAGCTCCCCCGCGGAGCTGCCAATGGTGATGCAGGTCAAGCTTCTCCCCTACCTCGGGGTCTTTCCTGAGTTAGAGGGCTATGCTGAGGAAGTGGTAAAGGGGCTCAAGAGGAGGGGCAGTGGGTTACAGGTGGTGCTCAGTCCTGCCCCCTCCAGTGTACCATCAAGACAATGCTTGTTGCCAGAGGCAAAACAGTTTCCAGTCACCGAGGCTGCAGGGACAGTGTACGGGACTGTGGTCGTGACCCAGAGCAACGGGTCTGCTTGGGTGTGGAGGGGGGGTGAGGCACAGAAACTGAAACCGAGCTGTAAACCTGAGATGAAGTTTGAGCGTGTCCGTTGCAGTGGGAGCTGTATCCTCTTCTCGACTCGTTGTAACCGACTGCTCCTGTGGGACGCCAGCGGGACGGAGTGTTTTCGAGAAATACAGAATGCGGAGAGACAGGTTGAAGGGTTCCTCGTGCGTGGTGACAGGATGTGCGTGTGGTGGAAAGGTCTCAGCTACGTGAGTGTGGGTGAGGTTTCCACCAGCCAACCGCTCACCCATCTGCATTGCCAGCACATGGTGAGGAGTGTCTCGTTTACCTCTAGTGGACAGTTTGTTTACTGTGGCCAGGAAAAAGGTGCATTGTCTATATTTGACCTGTCCGGAGGCTTTCTTACTGCGACCTGCTCCAGCCCAACAGAGGAGGCAGTCATCTGTATGATTCCCAATGAAGATGAGGAGGAGTTGACCTGTGTTGACCTCAGAGGGAACATATTCTTATGGCAAATAGCATCCAAAACAACTCCCAGACTCCTAAAGGAGTGTTGCAGTGAGAGCAGCCATATTGACATCGCTAACACAGATTTGTCTGAGCGGAACGGTATTTTGCTACTGTGTAAACCTCGTCTGATCATTCTCTGGGACATCTGGGAACTGGAACAGTGCGACCACTTCAGAGCTCCATGTGGAAAGGCGTTCTCCCAGGCGCTTTTAACCCAGGACGGACACCTCATTGTGGCTTCGCTCAAGGCCTGTCCATCTGTGCTGGTGTGGAGGATAGATAATGGTCAGTGTGTCCTTTCCTTAGACAGCAGCAATCAGCGACTCTCACTCCTCAAGACGGAGTCAGCCTTGTCAGTAGTTGAACAAAATGGCCGCCTCACTATGTGGGAGTCGGAAGTAATATATGCCTCAGCTATGGCCCCCAAAATGGGATTGGGGTTAAGGCAGGTGGTTCTGGAGGGAACAGGAGAACGCTTCTACACGACTGACGGTTCAGAGACGTTATGGAGGTGGACCTTACAGAAAGGGAGTCCTGAGGCTCATTTCCTGCATGATGAACCCGTGGAGAAGCTGTGTCTCTCTCCCGACGGCAGTTACCTGGTCAGCCTATCGGGGTGTGACATTTACGTATGGCGAAGCGACACCGGACAAAACCTCCACCGTATCCGAGGCGGAGGAGCTACGGCAGTCCTGGTCACCTGTAACGGTCGGCTCGGGGTGTGTGTATCGCGGAATGGCCCATCCAGGGTGTGGAACCTGGCCAGCGGAGGCGTGGTCTGTAACATTCACTTGTGCCTGGCCAACGCCCAGGTATCATCCGAGAACACCTTCCTGCTAGGTCTTCGTCACGGTGACCTGCTGGCCGTCAGCCTGTGGTCCGGTACCATAAGCAAGCGCTTCTCCTGCTCGGAACGCTATGAACGTTCTCCAGTCCTGGCCTTCCGGACCCTTCCGGAACATCCTGACTTTGCGATTGTGATCGTCACCTCTGGGTCTGTTTATACGTGGCGGGTGACAGAGGAGACGGTTTGCCGGCAGTTCCTCCTCCCTGATGCGCACATCTGCCAGCCGTGGGTCTTCCGAACATCCTCCGACGGAAGCTTCGCCGTGCTGTCTGTCAATGAGGATGTCGTCACCCTGCTAGACCTGTCGCACGCCAGGTTGTGTAGAGTGAGAGCCGAGGGTCCGGTCCTCAAAGTGTGCCTGGACGACTCCGGATGCTATGCTGTCTATGTCTGCCGGCCGGCCACCCGGACTGACGGATGTGCCTGTGACCTGCACACGAAGCCGGTGCTGGCAGTGGTACGTCTGGCAGACGGCAGCCAAGTGGCGAGGTTGAGTCTCTGTAAAAGCCCCACTGCTCTGGCCATCAGTGAGGGGCTGTGTGTGTATGTGGGCTTCCAGGATGGGTCTGTGGGGGTGTACTCTATTTATGATGTCACAGGGAGGGGAGGGGCTGTCAGGGGAAGCGTCAACAGGATTTGTCGAGTGAGACCGTGCCAGTGTGACAGTGAGCCAATCCAATGGTTTCCCCTGGGAACCCCCAGCGTGACGTGGGCGCAGTCGTCTCCGGATATGACAGAACAGATGTAGACACAACTTGTCTCTGAGTTGGTTGGCCAATTTCTTTTTGTTTCTAAACTGTTTCTTGTAGTTGGTGAACTGATTAAGAAATTTAATTTCTATTAAAATATTGATGCTATATCTCAGAAATCAGTTCCTATTGATATAAAACTAATTTACAGAGATAATCACTGTTGGCATGCAGTTAGGTTAATACAAACCCTATGTGAAAATGCAATGATTATGGCTTGAACTTTAATGCTTATTCTCAGCACAGGATTCTCATTGTGAAAATCTTTCTGTATAGAAATATTGAGTCTAAATGGGTGAATTCAAATAAATTACTGTTCAAGTGGCTGACTAAGTGAACATAAAAATTGTATCTGTTTACTTGCAGTGGTTTTGGTAAAGTTGGCTTTAAGGACTTTCCCACCCAAACATTATCCTAGTAAAAATAGCTGTTTCAGCCCATTTCTGGAGATGGTCGTTGTACCTTGAGCAGGACCCTCTCAACCAAGCTAGACGGATATTATCTCACATCCTAATACAAGTGAACTGAGATGCTTTCTAAAGGTGCTTATACAGTTCCACAATTTCTGTGTGGGCATTAGCAGGCCTTGAAAGTAGACATTCGCATAGGTGCTTTCCAGCATACTCTAAAGTTAAACTACCATATCCACTAGAGGGCAGTGTCAAATGTATTAACCTACAATCTACACAAAATTAAGAACAAAACGGAAGAAACACCTCAGAAGAAACTGAACAGATCGTTCAATCAGGTTTTCTTTGACACACGTCATCATGGAATTAGCGGAACACGTTAAGAACTGGGAGGTTTGCACCAAAGCCCTGTGAGCCTCTGTGAGCTAGGGTTAACCAAAAGCCCTTTCTCTGCATCATTATACAGAGACGTTTACTTTAATCTACAGAACAGTAGAAATCAAGCTGTGCAAGAAAAGAGTTAGTCGAGTCATTAACCATTAACATCTGTAATGTACAGCCTGCCTCATCTTTTTCATCAAGAAATGTGTGTGTATGCGTGTAATGCAAGAAAAGTAAACAGAAGTAGAAAGAGGAAATATTTATTCAATTTGTTGAGCATGGAGGGTTACCATTGCAACTGAATGGGTTTGTCAAAGCTACAAAAAGTGGTCAGAAAAACTTAATGTGAAAATGAAAATGAGGCATCTAACCACAGATCTAAGACCGGACATTCTGACCCGACCCAAACTCCATCCCAGAGAGGCCACAGAAGGAATGAGATGTTCTGATGAGAATGAAAGCAGCGCTTGTCTCTCCTCCAATCGTGAAGAGGCTGCAAGCAGCCAGCCCAGGGGTACATGGTATAAAGAACTGTGGGCAAGTTAAGTAAACAGTCCCAGCTGACCTCCCAATAAAACATGAACGCTGTCCGAAAGGTGGGGGCCAGAGAGGTCTAACGCCGGCCACTCCGACTGGAGCCTTTAAATGGGTCGAACTCCTGCAAGAAAAAAAGGAAGTTACACTCAATCACAGACACAAACAAACAGATAAAAATAGAAACTAGAGAAGCACCAATATATAACAATCAGTATCAGACAATTGGTTTAAATTTGCCTGATTATTTCGCCCACAACATGCTCCAATAATTCTTAAATGTATTTTTGCCAAGTTGTCCAATTGTTTTATTGTAATTCTATTATTATCTTCTCTGTTGCAGTTTTGTTGAAATCTTAATGCCTTTTTTACTATATTTATTACACAAAGAGAATGTCATCATCAATCAGAATTATATAACTTAAAGTTTCTATTATCAGACTTTGCGAGTTTTGTAATTAGAATAGAAAGATAACTATTACATTTCATTTAGCATTTGTTGTAATTAGTAGCCTAAATCGGTAGCAATATTTTCATAAAATGTATGCCAGAACGTGCATCCCTACTACGAACACTACAACAGGCGTATTTCAATCTCGCAGCTGACTCACCTCATCATCTTCATCATCATCAAAAGTCACCCCTTTGAATGATTGGCTTTGACTCTGTGAGCCCTGCCTACTGATGGAGGAAGAGGAGGCCCTAGAACCCAAAACCAGGCACAGTGAACCGGTTATTAGCCTCGAGCTACAGCCCACCTACCCACACACATCAACAGTCAATATCCAACTCCTACATAAAAGACACACAGGCGTGGTCCCACCTCTGTGTGGGTCTGGAAACCGGCTTGACGAAAGAAATTTCATCATCAGAGTCCTCGTCGATGGTGATCTAAACACAAGCCAGAGATGGACAGGAAAGGAGAGATGGAGGAAGCGGAGGGCAAAGGTGAAGGAGTGAGTGTGGACAGGATCCAAAAATTAGATAGCTTCCCAACGCAAATAGAAAAGCCCAGCAAGTGTGCAGAGCCGAGGTCCAGTATTAACACTCCCTGCCGGAGACCAGATTCAATCCCCCGTCACCGAGGTTCAGTATTAACACTCCCTGCTGGAGACCAGGTTCAATCCCCCGTCACCGAGGTTCAGTATTAACACTCCCTGCTGGAGACCAGGTTCAATCCCCCATCACCGAGGTTCAGTATTAACACTCCCTGCCGGAGACCAGGTTCAATCCCCCGTCACCGAGGTTCAGTATTAACACTCCCTGCTGGAGACCAGGTTCAATCCCCCGTCACCGGCATTCACAACTGTCTGCTCATTGACTGAATCCCTATGATTCTAACTCAGTAAAAACCTTACAAGAGAGCTATCAAAATGAATGGAATCCCCAAATAATGACCAGTCAGAAAGACTATAAGCTTCAGATTCGAGGTGGCACCTGGAAGCCAGTTCCGCTGCTTCTCCAAACGGTTCCCCTCTAATCAGGGGCTTGCACTCAGGACCTCCAGGAGGTTCATTAACAGACCAGCAGGGGAAGACGCTGAGACTAACCTCTTCGTTGTAGGACTTAGCCGACACCGCTCCCCTGGATGACCGCTGGGGTGCAGCCTGGAAAGCTGCAGGGTGGAGAAAGAGGGAAGAACGGTCAGGAACGTATCGGCCCAATCACACACGCACACACACTTACTAGTGGTTGGGCGATGACACTCACCATCCATGATGTTTCTGCTCTGGCTGGTGTTAATGACAGAGGCCTTCTGGGAACGTCCCCGACCGGCTGGCTTCGGCTCAGCTGCACCTGGACGCACACGCACACAATGCAGTCGATAACACATAAATGCAGGAATATGGTGAAGCTGGGATTTTGCGATCATATCTTGATGAGGAACCCACCTCTTCCTCTCCTGGCTGTGGTTTGGCCCCTCCCCCTGGCCCCCCTGTTGCCCCGCCCCTTGCCTCTGGTGGGAGGAGCTGGGATGGAGTCTTCGTCTGTGTCCATGTTAAAGTCGGGACCATCCGAGAGGTCCAGGTCATCGGGAAGGTCAACTCGCTCTAAGCGGTGGGCTTTGGCTCGTTTGAGAGCCTAAACACACACAGGAGTGCTTGAATGTGACTGATTGGTTGGGTGTGGAGTACTATACTTATCAGGTCCAGATGTCCTCACTAGTATAGCAACCCAGGACAAATAACAAACAGTGAGGAAATATTGCCGTACCTCACTTATCTAAATGGCTTTTGTAGGCTTTGGGTTTTAATAGGGTTTTAGGGGTTAAGGTTAGGGTAAGAGACTGGAAAATATTTATTTATAGAAATCAATAATGATCCCCAAAAGCCCTCACAAGTACAGTATAACAAGTGTTTCCTGTGAATGTGTGTGTGTATGTGGGTGGGTGTGTGGGGGCACTTTCTTCACTAACCTCCTGGACTTCTTTGTCTTCTTCTGCAGTGCCTTTCTTAGTTTCTCTGAAACTGCGTATCTGAGGAATAGCAACAGGCTAAGAACGGTTACGGTTCAACCCTCACCCCTCTCCCACAACCAACCCTATGTACCTCCTGGTCAATCTCCTCCTCTGTCGTGACCCCCCTCTGCTGGAGGTGTCTCTGGGTTTTTTCCAGCTGGTATCGGATCAGCTCCTCGATGGCGTCCTTTTCCTCCTTGTCCACAAACTCCTGCACGGCCTTCCCCATGCCCTGCTCGGTCAGCAGGGACAGCTGCATCGTCTACACACACACACACACCAGACACACACACACACACCAGACACATATACACACACACACACACACACACACACACAGCAGACACACACACACACACACCAGACACACACACACACACACACACACACACACACACACAC
>JACXGJ010005259.1:0-32320 GCA_016801105.1 Esox niger
CACACACACACACACACACACACACACACACACACACACACACACACACACACTCCCTCCTCCCATGCTCTCTTACCCTAGACCCACGTCATAAGCCAGAAGTCACAAAGTCTATATACCGACACCCGGCCTAAAACCCCAAACAACAAATGCCAAACTGAACCACTGGATAGTAAAGAATGCACATTCCAGATTCAGACGGAAAAATTGCTCTGCAAAGATGCTTTTTAGTTGTAATTTTCCGTTGTGGTTAGTATGGCTATCTTCACAGAAAAACCAGTAGACCCAGTGTACCTCCTCTCAGCTATATATTGTTTCGTTGAAATATGTAAGGCGCATTTTATTTAGCTCACCTACTGTAGCTTGGGAATTTGTACTCAGGGACTATTCTACACACACAATACACAAATATCTAAAATGCCTCAACATTTCAGCTAGGGTGATATTGACATTAGGTTTCATACAACAAGTTGTGGCTAAGTATCAATCTACTCAAAACACACTGTCCAAACACGTTATCCAGAACACACTGTCCAAACACCCTACCTAGAACACACTGTCCAGACACCTTACCCAGAACACACTGCAGGGCTTTCGAGGACTGGCAGTGGCAGGCTGTCTGTGTGAAGAATCCTCCAAAGCCCAAAGGATTAGGGGTATTTTTGGTCCAAGCTGCGTACGGGCGGGCAGCTTTAGGCCAGAGGACTGCCTGAGGCACAATAGATAATCTGTAACACATTTGATAGGCTTACTGGCGCTTGGGCTGATAGATGTAACGTGGCACTTTTAAATACACCAGCAGTCCCAAGGTCGATGACTCTTAACCGCTGACACTGGCAGCTTGGTGATGTAATGACATTCTTACATCATGAGGAAGACAGGTGCAGGAGTATATGAGAATAACTTTAAAGCCTCCACATGTGAATATAGTTGAGTCAGTTCACTTCCTCTAAGCTTTACCAGGTTTTGGTAAACAACAGCGCTAGCCAAGGCAATGATATGGGACTTTGTGATACTTTTTTTTTGCATTTATTTCATCTCCAGCTCTATGTGTTGGGGAAAACAGGGTTTATGTTTTGATTGATGGCTTACGTCTCTCTGTCCGGGATCTGATTGAGTCTTTCTGGGACAGAGGACCTATTGACAACTGGCCTGACTAGGAGAAATTGACACTACTCAGGACTAATGCAGAGAAGATAACAGTTAGCAGAAAAGGTTTGACATCTTCGATACTGATTGAGAACCAGACCAGGCTACATAAAAAATGGGTCAGCAGAACCCCGTAAATGTACTCCAGGTGGTCCTCATTAAGATAGAGACATTGTCTAAAAAAATTGTCAGATCACACATCAAATGGGGCAGACAGTTCAATTATCACCCCAATGCTTAGTAACTCCAATAATGTAAGAATCCTTAAATAATCAAATTATGTTATTTTTCCTCAAACAAAGGAACATGATACCAGCCAATTTGGTGGAGGCAACTTTTCAGCAGTACCGTACAGACCTGGTACCCATTCTGACCTCCAGTGCGGTTGGATCCCAGGCCAACTATGTCTACGTGATGCCCGACTACCACAACCCTCAGCTGGGCCACCCTGTCTTCCTAGAGCTCACCCCAGCTCCAGAAGTCAAATACAAGATCGTCCCCGGAAACAGCAAAGGAATGAACGTATTGGGCATCGTCATCTTCTCTGGAACTATGGGTAAGTTTCGCCCGTGCGCACGCACTCACGCACGCACGCACATCTCTATTCCAAACATTTCGGCGCCTGACCCTGCGTGTGCGCGTGTTTTCTCGGTGCAGGCCTGCTCCTGGGGAAGATGGGAGAAAGAGGCGCGCCACTCGTCAACGTGTGTCAGTGTGTCAACGAGTGTGTCATGAAGATCATCAACGCCGCCATGTGGTGAGTTGGCGAGGGAGTTCCCGTTCCCCATCATGTCGAAGGGTCTCTAATGGGAAGTGGAACACACAAACTCCCTCCTCCCATGCTCTCTTACCCTAGACCCACGTCATAAGCCAGAATGTCTGCATTTTAGGAATGGCAGGATGTAAGGATGAAGCCGTTCCACCTAAAGCTACTTAAGGTCTTAGGAAGCCCAGACCACAGGCTCATGACTAAGCAGGTGGACAGACAGAATCATGATAAAACATGTCTGAATTAGGGTCTAGTCTGCACATTCCTTCACTTCTCTTCAACTGTCATTAATAAACACCAGGATGATCTAGAGAGTTCTATAACTAAATGTTTGTCTACATTTAACAGCTTAATAGTTATATTTTGAGATATTTATCACAGTTCTCTAATTCCAGGTATTTCCCATTTGGCATTGTTTTCCTGGTAGCGGGAAAGATCTTGGACATGCACGACCCCGCCCACCTGGGAGAGAAGTTGGGGATGTACTTCCTGACGGTAATGGCAGGCCTGTTCGTCCACGGACTCATCCTGCTGCCGCTCTTCTACTTCATAATCACGCGCAAAAACCCCTTCACGTTCATCCGGGGGCTTCTCCAGGCCCTGGTCATTGCCTTGGCAACCTCCTCCAGTTCTGCCACCCTGCCCATCACCATGAAGTGCCTGCTAGAGAACTGCGGGGTGGACAGACAGATCGCCCGGTTCGTCCTTCCGGTGGGAGCCACCATCAACATGGATGGGACAGCCCTCTATGAGGCCGTGGCGGCCATCTTCATCGCTCAGGTCAACGAGTACGAGCTGGACTTTGGTCAGCTGGTCACCATCAGGTAAGGTCTTCCTAAACACACACACACAGTCTCTCTGACCCCACAACGCACGCTCATACTCTGGCTCGGCTCGTCTTTCCAGCATCACAGCGACAGCAGCCAGCATTGGGGCTGCCGGGATTCCTCAGGCGGGCCTGGTAACCATGGTGATCGTACTGACCTCTGTCGGGCTGCCGCCCGCTGACATCACACTGATCGTGGCGATTGACTGGATCCTGTAAGTGGCCGACCGTGAGCGTGCGATATCCAGCAGGCCGTCTGACAGACGTCTCCTGTACTGTCTGTGAACGGTGACTCTAACTCAACCTGTGTGACAGGGATCGTTTCCGGACGATGATCAACGTGCTGGGAGACGCTCTGGCGGCGGGCATCATGTGTCACCTCTGCAAGAAGGACTTCGAGAAGACAGCCGCTAACTCCGGCCGGGTGAGAACGCGACAGCGCTTATACACCGACCCAGGCTGTGACCCCTCTCCAGCAGCGGTCTGTCTTGCAGGTTTGACCGTGTTTGACCGTGTTCTGTCTGCATGTACTTTGCGCAGAGGGACACGGTGATCTCGTTCGGTGGCCAGAGCGTCCAGAGCTGCACCATGTCCGAGGCTCCCCTGGTGGCCAGCGGCCATCACTGCGACTACGTCTACGAGGTGGAAGGTGACTGCGTCACGGAGCGATGCGACGGCCCCAGCTTCAACCTGTGTCAGGTTTAGGATGAGCCTGTACCTGTCACGACCTGTGACCTCTGTTAGAACCAAGCAAGTGACCTGCTCCAACCTGTATCAAAGAGAAACCGGGCTATTTTTTAGAACCGTCACAACCAACCCAGAGACAGTACAGAAAGATGACATCCTCCTGGGTGACAACTGTCCCCTATCACTGGTTCCACCCACCTAGCCAGAGTAAGCAATGGCCCTTGACCAATACATAACGAGGGCATGTCCCTAAGCCGGCTGTCTCGCTTAATGTAAACTCTCTGGGAAAATCTGCCGTTACAAGACCCCAGGTACAATCTACATCGTAAAATAAACGTCCCTGGTCACAACCTGGGTCGCAGACAAACTGGATGTTCGGTTTGAGACAGCCCCTGCACAGACAGCAGGACACACTGCTTGCCTTGAACACAAATACCCTTTATAAACACTAGTATGGTACAAAAACATTTTCCAAAAAGTAGAATTCAGTTACGCATCAATGGCTTTGGATCGTGGAATTATATTGAGACCATGACACAACCCTGCACTGACAGAGTTTGCACTTTCCTGATGTGCAGTTTTAGGAGATGACTGGGTCATCTTTATGACACGCGTCTGTTGGCTCAGTAGGTAGCTGCCACAGACCTAGCTCGATATTATATCAGTCCATTTATTGTGTCTGTCAGACATTTCCAAAGAATTAAGGGTTCATACTGCCACCTAGTGGGTGCTGTTTGAACAGGTATGAAGACAAGCGATGGAACATTTGCTCACAAGGATGTTTAATTGACAGATCCCTCCTGGGTTATTTCAAATGACCCTTCCTTGACCTTCATTAAAGGCCACCATTTGAATACTCCAGAACGGTTTGTCTGTTTTCACGCTGCGCATGATAAAGTTGGCTTTTGGGCACTTAAACCCTCTGGTTGTGGGATTGATTCCCACATGGAGAAGTTGCTTTGGTAAATGCATACTTTACTGTTTGTTCACACCTGTGCCATGATGGATGAAGAAGCAGGTTTTCCTCTTTTGGTGTCCGGCAGTAAACGCTACTGTTGCCTATGAATGACAAGGATTTGGGGGATTCATTCAGTCCATATTGTGGAAGTTCAACACCAGTGACATTCAAAGAGGCCACTTTCATGCAATATTTAAGCTCGATTGCACAATCTTACACACTTCAGTCAGAATTGAGCCCTTAGGTCTTCCAAGTAGGGTAAGAGACCACAGGGGTCTCGCTGTGTGCGTGTTCCTCTACTAAGACGGCGATGCCTTGTAGATCTTGCACACAACCTTGGGTTCATGTACATATCCAAGCAGGGGAACACGCCCATTCACTACTGTTGATGTGGTGCAGGTGATGGTGTCTGAACCGGTGCAGTTTATCACAGGACTGCATTTCAGTGGTGGCACATACAGTACCGCAGCACAGTGCACTTTTTGGGCTGCCAGGTAGTGCTAGAAGAACCTCTTGGTTAAAGGTATTCTACTGGTAACCTTCCAAAGATGAATGGACAGATACTGTATGTACTTTCACAGGATCCAAAACTGGTCAAAGGGGTGTTTATTTTTTTTGCTTTAAGATACTATACTCTATGAATACCGACAGCAGCATGAGGACACTGACTTAGTATAGGTTACATGGTTAGAAACTAAACTAGATGCTGCAATGCTAGAACGGTTGTTTTGCAGTTTGACTTGCCTTAATATTGCAACGAGTGCGGAGATAAACAGAATATTTTACTGCATTTGAAGGATATTAAACATGCGGACACCGACAACAGAAGAGGTACGTTTAGGTCTTGTTAAACTATGTATTTTTATTTTATATATATATATATATATATATATATATATATATATATAGAGAGAGTATTTTCTTTGTTAACACCTATATTGCTGTGAGATCTTGATGCTTGGAGAAACTACAAGTATTTTGCTACAAATTAAAACCATTGGTGCAAATGAAAGATATTGGTCTTGTACATTATTTTCTAATAAAACGGACATATTAACGCATCCAATCGTCTCCTCCCATGCAATGCCACTCACGGTACACACACAAAAGCCAAAATCATGATCCTTCCCAGCTTTATAAAGCTTTCAGATATTTTATTCAAATTAATTGTTAGACAGGTTCTGCACAGCCTTAAAAACAGAGGAAATCTAAATTAATTCAATAAAAAACAGAACACACTCCAACACAAATAATTTACAAACATGTAAAACCACTTACAACAAGTCAAAAAATTGTTTTGTGCCACCTCTGCTGTTGCCACATTCCCCCATCTCCCCCACATAAATTAAGGCTAAAAACAGAGGTTAATCATAATCTACAGTTATTCCAGTAAGCCTGCCATCATCTTCAACGCACTAGTTCTCTGAAAGGAGAATATAACAAAGCAAAGGCAGGTGAGCAGAACTCAACAGAAAAATCATATCAAAAGGATGAGGGGGAGAAAAAGGTCAAGAAAGCAAACCAATTCCTCTAGTACCGTTTCTTGTTCAACGTTTTTAACACACAAATTGCACTGGTTAAGATGGTGCTTTGAGAAGCATCAAGATATTTCGATTTTTTTCCAAAAGCGAGGCCTATTGGTGTTCGTGAGAAATATCAACACATAGAAACGAGTAAGGCTTCAGAGTTGGAGAGGACAGAGTTAAAACATAGTATTACTTAAGTCTAATCAAGGCTGTGTTGTGTTTAGGAGTGTGTATGTGGGTGTGTGTAAAATCTGATCCAAGATCTTAATCAAAAGGAGACTTTCGAGTCAGGTCTAGGACCCGATAACGCCACGCAGTAAGATTCGGTCAGCTATTCTTTCAACACAGACCTACAGACAAAAAGCATTCAAGCAGGACAAAAAGTGCACGTTTTTCAACTTCATATTAAACCAGTCACCTCCTAGTTAAAGATGCAGCAACCGCTCCGTTAGGTCTAAAAACTCTTCACTAAGTATGCGTTTAGATTTGTTGGTTTTTAAACAAACCTTTGAGTTAGCACACATAAATAAATGACAGAGAGCTATCTGAGGGTATCTGACCCAGGCTGCAGAATCGGGTAAAAGAACAGACTATACTGCATGTTATCAACAGTAACTCATTTCTATATGTTACTATAACACACAGATTGCTAGCAGTACTCCTCAGCATGTAAATGGAGGAATATGATTTGGAAACCAATGCTGTGTCCCACACATAACTGAATAAAAAGAATGTTCACTTCTTAGGCGCTTTATACTGGACATGACAACCGCAAGCCACTCAGACCATCTCAATGTCCAGCAATAGCATTTAAACCTCTGAGAGCGGGGTGTGTGTGGTGTCATACTGTGGTAGCTGGTACTATCCCATTTCCTGCCTGGTTGTGTGGGGCTTTCCTCAGCTTTCAGTCAAATCCGCAAACCAAAGCCCAAATCAAATACGAAGAAATAAAAGAAAAAAAACCAAAACTTTGAGTCAAAACAAAATAAAATTTAATGATTGCATATTCAAAGTAAAACAATCAAAACCAAGGAAGAAATGTTTAAGCAACAAAACTCAAAACCAACAAGAAATTACCACAAAGACCATGCATTCTCCTTTATCTCAAGAGTAGCATTAAAAACGCTTTAGACTTTCTGATTATCAGTAATCTACACTTCAATGGAAAAAGTTAGTTTCTCTAGAAAGAAAAATCAAGAAAACCATAAAATATTTAGAGAAATATCTTAGAAAAAAGTTGCAAAAGCAAAGTTTGATGAGAGAATAGCGTTGCTCCTGAACAGTCTCAATACCAGTTGTTGAGATGTCCAAACATATACTGGTGGGGGTACAATATCTCATAACGGTAAGTATATGCCCATATTTATTCAGGAAGCTTCTCAAAGAGCAGAATCCTGATCTATGATCAGCCCATCCATGTCCATATAACACTTATGATATAGCAGACCCAACTAATCCCAGATCAGGACATGAATACAAGCCCCAGGGGAGTTAGATAACATTTCATTTCTTTGGTCCTTCTTAAACCTACTCATAATCTCAAGACCATGTTTACATGGCCCCTGAGAGACAACTTTTAAAAAGACGTTCCCTAAAAGTAAACACAACACACACGGCAATGTAATGTTACTGTCCCGTACCGAACAACGTGCTGTGGATAAAACTCTGATTCTGCCAGTTGAGAGAAGACCAATCTACGGTTCACGTCAAAGCGTCTGACTTTCGCTCTGACAAGATATAAAATAATAAGGATTTTTAAAAAAGTGCTTTTTCTTTTAGAATGGCTGGAGAGACGGTGAATGGGTAACTTAAGGCATCTATTTCTACGCTGGAACCAGAGTCTAAGACACAGACAGCATGCTTTCTCCTACGGTGTCGACTAGACGTGTGATGTAATGCATCCCCCTCCCGGACTCTAACGTGGTTCTACCATTCACATGGCACATAGTGACAATATACTAGTCTCACAGAAGGAGGAAGGGAAAAAAGCAGCTCTTAAAATGTGAAGTTGGTCAACATATGGGGATACAGGCCCCAAAGAACATCTAACTATGTTGGAGCATCCCAAAGCATGTATACAAAAAAAGAAAAAGATCGATCAAACTCAGACTAGCAGGAAGATAAGGTGAGAATGGGCTTAGAGAGAGTGAGATAAACCTAAAACTAGTTTCCTTTTGACAAACTGCGCCAATTTTTTCCTCTACCCTCTGAACAATAAGCCAAGGGGTCCTCTCCTCGCTCCATCCACCTTGCTCTACTTGTGGCCTTTGCTGGTCTTGAATGACACCTGTAGGATCTTGTCCCCAAGGCGATAACCGTTAAGGCTGGCGATCGCCATGGCGGCCTCCTCGTAGTTAGTCATGGTAACAAACCCGAAGCCTTTGCACTTGTTGGTGTTGAAGTCTCGGATGACCTTGACGTTGGTGACGGCCCCAAACGGGCCAAACATCTGCCAGAGGATGCCCTCGTCAGCGTCCTGGCCCAGGTTGTAGATGAAGATGCACCAGCCCGAGGTGGAGTTCCCAGGCACGCTGACCCCAGACATACCACTCATGTGGTCCACGGACATCGGAGAAAACCTGTTGGTGGGAAAGCGGGAGCTCATCACTGTTGTCAATTATGTTGCATATTTAAAGGAACGTGAGGAGGGGATAGAGTAACAGTGTGTGTGTGTACCTAAATCTCTGAGCCTGGTGGTGAACAGGCCCCCCAAAGCGCCGTCCCTGGTTGTGGTAGAGTTGAGATATGAGCTGTGTGTTCTTGGCCTGGTTGGGGCTGGCAGCAAACTTGACTGTGATTGGTTCAGAGGCCCCAGGGGGCTTTTGTCCGTTCAGGTCCTTGATCGCGTCCTCTGCCTCGGCTCGCTTGTCAAACCGGATGAACGCCACCCCCCGAGACAGACCTGGGAGTAGAATGAGAAAAATCACCAAATATTATACATTTTCCACAGAGATTGCGAGATTATGTACAAGACCGTGTGTGTTCCTACCAGAGGCCTGGTCAACCAGAACGCGAGAATTGATGATGCGTCCGTAGCGAGCAAACATGTCCTCCACATCTTTCTGGGTCATGTTCTTGGGCAGGCCACTGATGTACAGGTTGGCATCTTTAATGGTGTCAGAACTCGGCCGCGCATACGACACCTAACACCAAAGGGCAGCACATCACATCACTGACAACACTGAGTACACAAAATGCTGAAATGTATCTAGCAGAAATTACTTTTAAAAAATCCTTTCAAAATAATTGCTTATTGGAAAATAGCTTTAAATTGGTTCAATGTGTACATTTGTAAAAAAAAATCTTTGCAAATTCAAGTTTTGTAAATTTACAATGATGTTCTATATTTTGGGTTACAAAATGTGACTACATTTGATAGAACATTTATAAATAAGGTGTTAAAAACAAAAAGCATAGTACAACAGTAAGGTGTCTTGACTGAGCACTGCGGCTTTTACTTTGAAATTGACAGGGCTTTTATTTCTGAAACCATTCCCTTAGCTGTGGTGAGCGGGCAAGAAAGAAGTTGGGCTTTGCGATAGTTGAAAAGAAAACCATAATAAGCAAAGATCAACATAGGGAAAAACATTCTCAGTGGAAAAATGCAATATAAAAAATTAAATACACATTTTAAACTGAAGTAGTGGAGCTAAATAAAAGAAATATGAATAAAATCTAGTCTGCAATATACTGTTGCACTCCTGTACTCCATCAATCAGAAGAGAGACCAGTGAGCTATCAGATGTCATCGTGTCCTGTCTAATGTCAAACCATACTAATGCTGAATCCCAAATCCAAACCAAATCACTCAACGTGTCATGGCCACTTAAAACCTTTGGATTGGTTGAAGCACTGACAAAAATTAGACCCATCCCATCAAAAGAATAAAGAAATACTAACATAAGATCAGTCCTTTCAGATCCACAGGAGGACCTCGGGGAAGGATCCAGAGGTAAATTTGGTATTCAGCCTCAGTAATGGGGACCTGATTCAATAACATGATATGGTTGGGTTGAGACAGTACTGTAGGAACACCTTATTGCACGTTACCTTGATAGTTTTAGACTGTAGCCTTAGTCCATTCAGAGTATTGATAGCTCTTTCTGCATCACTAGGGGTAAGATAGTTAACAAATCCGTACCCTAAACTGTGGCCTAGAGAAAAAAAAAAAGGAAAACAATAAAATAAAATAAAAAAACGTTGTATACTTTCAAAAAAATCTGCATACTGGACAAATAAATGATTAAACAAAACAAATCTACACAATGCATGCTAGTCGTAAAACAAGTAACAAAGAAATAGGACTTGTCCTGGAATAAATGAAGTCCAGCCCCTCACAGGCGCAAAACGAAATAAAGAGCACTGAGCAAATAGCCCACCGACACCAACAGCACAAAATAAAACTCTGGAATACCTCGGACGTGACGCGTACGAGGACAGACATTACAATAGTAGAGAGACATAGGCCGAAACAGAAAATAAAGTAGCAGCATCGATTCTAACATCTCATCCCCAAAAAAATGTGAGATGTCAAAACTGTCCGCCTCAGCAATTCTTAGATGTCAACAAGAGGCCGACAGGATACCTGCTGACTGTTAAGAATGTTTAGAACCCTGGGGGCGCCATTGCAACACAGCAACATGTTCACCCCCCAACACACACACACACACACACACACAGACTCAAACACCAGACCAACTCCTCTATCTATACTTCAAGGTCAAAGGTCACACACCTGTAGAGGACTCTGGGACATGGTGTTCCGTACCTGCCACTTTGTCCCGTATGAGCTTGGCAGACTCCACCTCCCCGATGCTGCTGAAGAGGTTTCGCAGCTCGTCCTGACTCATGCTCTGGGGAAGGTAATTGACTATGAGGTTGGTCTTGGCATCTTTCGCCTCGTCTCCTCCTCCCATGTGCTCCTCGTAGCCGTTAGACATGTCATACACCTCCTGCGGGAAAGAGGGAGGTTTAGGTAGAAGGACTGGGCCAGCATCCCTAGCTAAAGCCTGAGTATGCTGTCGGTCTCCACCCCAGTTGACGATTTGCTGTACTTTCACACAGACTCAACTTTAGGCTATTCTCTGCATATCTGCCTGACCACACCTTTATCGACAAAATCTAAGCGTGATACTGCTCCCGGGATGAAGGTTGAAATCTGGAGCCGACACAGGACTCGTTCCCATACAGAGAAACGATGGCCCCTCTAAATTAAATCTGCCGTGTTCTAAACACAACATTTCATCGACCAAGCCGTGTTGATGTGGTCTGACAGCTCTAAACCAGGGGAAACCATTTGTTCTTGAGAGCTGCTGGGTATGAGGGGTTTTCTTAAGCCCTGCGTTAAGACACTGATAAGTAGATTCTGCTTACAGTGATTCTAGAACAGGGCTTGAGCAAAAGACTGCGACACCTGTGGGAGGAGGGTCTACTTAACCAGCCCTCTGATTTGTTCTGACAGAGCTCCATTCATTCAGACAAGCAATCTGATTGGGTATTCCAGTGGAAACAGTCGGCCACCCATCAAACACATTGAATGAATGAAGCCCCTGTGTTTCAAACTAGTAAACATGTTGACCAACATGATGAGGAAAGTGATATTCTCTGATTCAGAGCAACAATAAATGTGTATATCAGCAGTATGTTAGCAGGCAGAGTTAGTCAGAAACATGTCATCCCACAATGACAGTACACATAACTACATCCAATGTGTTGTTTATTAAAATGCAAAACAGACCAAAGCAAAGCATATATAAACGGATCAAAATTCTACCTGGGATTTTTTTTTAAAAGCCACTCACTTTCAAGTACCTGATGTGGCCTCTTCGAACAGCCATGAAGACCTCTCACTGCTCCCAAAACTGGAGATGTCACAAACGAAATATATGGGACAAACAAAAAGGATAGGGGTGAGGGGGGCAGGATTTGTATTACAAGAAAGAGATAAATAAAAACGAAACAGTAAATTCAGGGTCCCCCTTCTGAAGCACCTGTGAAGAAGAGCAGAGTATTTGTTTGTTAGCTAATAACAATGTCTCAACTCTTGGGGTTTTGCTAATGTTTACATTCAGTAGCTAGCAGGCAATTTGAATTCCAACCTTTAAGTGTTACTGAACCTAACCATTGCAAATAAGGATTAGGGAGTTACATTAGGATTTCAGCATAAAACTGTTGCTGCAGTACGTCATTGGGTAGTTACATTTGCCTGTTTGGCTTAAATAACTTAGACACATCCAAGCTCAGTATTAGAATGCTAGAAAACGTGTAACTAGAATTAGCTAACTACTAGCTAAAAGTTAACGCCAGTTTAGCCCACCACTAACATAGGACGCGAAATACCGTTATAATGTATACCCTAGTTGAGGGGTGTAAACACGTGATGTGATTATCCCACCCCATTTACTAACCTGTAATGTTAGCAAAACTAGCAAGCCAGCTAGTTACTTCTAGCTAACAATGTTTTGCCAGCTAATTACGTCTAGCTAACTAATGTACTACTTTGTCTAAATACATTTGTCATGTAGCTAACGCTGTTGCTAGGTGGCAGCAACATACCTGTAAAATCTAAAATTGCTGACGCATGTTAATGTAAGTAAATATGTATAAGGAAAACGTGAACTTGATAGCTTTAGTTCAAATGGACATGTCCCTGGATTGGACAAACTAAATATCTCATCTAGCTACTGATTGCAACGTTAATTAGCTACTACTGTAGCGAATTTCGTTGCAGATGATTGCTAAGCTAGCTAGCGTGTTTAACTGTAGTGTAGGTAACTAATGTAACAGTAGGCCATTATGCCCACCGTTCCCTTATTTTCGGGAGCTTCTGTTAAATGCGGCCCCTCTCTCGCACATTAAACCTCGGGCACCCTGTTCAAGGCCTAGCTAGCTATATTAGCCAATTTGGCTAACGGTAAGCGTAGGTAGGCCTCCAACACCGCATGGCTGCCTTTCCTCTTTGTTATACTCTAAGTATCCAAACAAAAAGGTAAACAAAACAAAATAAATAAATACCACTACTTATATACGTAAGACCAATGTACGTAAAACCTACCAGCTTTATATTATGTTGGTTCTTTCGCAGTTCTTGAATAAAGCCTGTTCGTTCGTTTTTTTAACTACGACGCTACCAAGCGGACAGCTCCTCCTCCTAGTATCCAAACCCAAAGAAAGAGCACTGACGACAACCGCTACCCGCCCACCTCTGCATAATACGGACGTGGTGTGTTACCAGGGCATCAATAAACTAACACAAAAGCTACAATATACCTCAAAAGCCATGTCCGGTAGTGTAAAAGTCATTTTAATATGTCATACATGTAAAAACAATGTATTGTTAACAAACATGTGAGCTTATACATTAATAAAACGTTGCATTTATTTTCTTATGAAACAGAAACGTGTGAGGGATGTAAAGTTCATGTCTAACAACTTTCAATATAATTTGAGTGCATCTCCGGTCCTCCTTGTACTGTTCTTCTATGGGTAAGTGTCAGCAGCATGATCACTTTTTAACCAAGTTTACTTACACAAGATAACTGATGATTAATTTCTAAAGTAGACTCTCAGTCCAGGATACTTTCTGCCACTCTGGTTCTGTCCCCTTCCCCGTCTAGTAATTGATACTCTGACAGATTCTGGGCCCTCATCAGCTGAGCCACACTCACAAACCCCACAGTCTAAGAAAGAGAGAAAGAAGAATGAATGTTACATAAGGTACGACCTAGACTCTCCTGCTAGACGTCTACTCCTGCAGTGTTTAAATGGCTACAGTACTGTCTGTATGTCAAGGTCTGACAAGGGTTTGTCCAATATCCATCTTGTTCTTAATGTAATGCTACACCTCTACCATGTAGTTCAGCAATACCCCAAAGTGCCCTCAATTGGTCCCAACCTCCACTAGTGCCACAGCCAGAGATGACCAAATGATGCTATGCAGAACAAACCGCAATCCCTCCTCAAGCTTCAACTGGCACCCCTGAAAGACACAGATAGACACAAAGGAATCAGGCCAGGAATCAGGTCTAACTATACTCATGAGGACCAAATGTCCCAATGAGTATAGTAAAACCAGAAGAAATTGGCAAAAGTCGATTTCTGGCTCAGGATAGAGGGTCAAAATTACAATTAGTTTAAGAGTTAGAATTGGGGTTTCTTTAACCATTGTTGGTTAAGTTTAGGGATTACACTTAGGTAAAGTGTTGGCATAACTGTTACTTTATTGAGGTGAAGTTTTGAGTAAGATTAGGTTTAAGATGAGGGCAAGGGAGCATACTATTCAAATTTTTTGGTCTCCATGGGGTTAGCTGTACAAGCGTGCGTGCGTGCGTGCGTGCACCTTTGTATATAGTTGCTCGAGCTGGTCCAGGGTGCCATTACATGTGGGGTAGCTGGAGTTACAGCAGCTGCGAGGTAATCTGCTACGCCCACAGATATTGAACCAGGGCGTGGCCAACCAGTCACGGTAGTCATAGATACCGCAGCACTGCAACTGGAGAGGATTCACATGACACCACAATAATTAATATAACTTTTCCGATCAGTAGACAGACAGACAGACAGACAGAAAGACTGACAGACACACCTCTACTTGTGTGGTGTCCACAGCATTGGATTCTGGGTCCTGTATGCTTCCTGTGTACCTTTCAAGGACATTCCTGAAGGGAGCCAGCTCTGAGCGCACCTGAACACAAGTCAATCACTTCAGCATACATCATTACCACAACTTATATTGCCAAATACCAGCATGTTTTTGTTTATGTCATGTTAAGTCATTTCTAAGTACCTTTGTGGTGTTGACATAGGCCAGAGCAGCAGCTGACGCCTCCAGGCAGAGAACCATGACCAGCAGATAGACAAACTGAAACGGCCAATCAACACCATGACAAAACATCAGGTGGTTAGCTCTGTCCCAGATAAACTCGCCTATGTCATTCTGTTCGGACAGACGCAAGTAGACAACCGGATGTACAGTTAAGCCCAAAAGTACCCATGCCAAATTTTAAGCTATAGGGAATTTTTATTTGACCAATAGTTTTCTTCTGGCCGGAAATGACAAACAAGTGACAAAACACGGTAAGGCATTGTGCTAGAGATACCAATGAATAACGTGGCTATTTCTGTTTTTTCATTTTTTTACGAAAAAGGCCATTATGGTTTCTATACAAATTTAAAAAGGGGCGAAAATCTGACATCGACTTTGGAGGAGAAAATTACATTTCTTTCAAGAGCAATTATTTAGAGGGACACCAAATGCAGTGCTGTACACAGCTGTTTCAGTTGGCGCCATCGGTTTGCCAGCAACTATAGCTAATTCAGATATTGTATGTGAACTCTACCAACACAAAACAAATTTACTGGATTTAAACCCTACCAACACAAAACAAATTTACTGGATTAACCTCACGTTAACTACATGCAATGACGAAAGGCACGAACCTTGGCAGCTAAGGAACACTACAGTACATACATTGCATTGTAAGCTCTCATTGACTCGAATTCCAACAGCTGCAAACGCTGGTTGATGTTACTGTAATTTGTCAGCTAACCGCTAGCTAACAAAGTGTGAACTGTTATTCAGTGTAGCGAAAAGGCTGGTGTTTTTCTGTACTGAGTGGTACAAGTACAGAAATGTCTAACATATCCTTTGTTTGAACTACTCACTGAAAATCAGCAACCAACGACAGACTCAGTCTGTCAGATTCCCACACATTCACCGTACTTGTACTATGTGCCACCACTGAGAGCTGGGAGGCAGTGGATCAAACCATTGTGAAGCAAAAGGCGGAGGTGATCACTATTGTTTGACACTTATAACTGCGCTATTTTGTGTTTATAATCAGTACAAGTGCATTCATTACGTCTTATCAATATTATCGAAATTACATAGTTATGTTTACAGTGATATTCGGGGGGACAAATCATAGTTTTTCCCAGGATGCGGGACCCCCTAGGGGTTTCCGCCTATGATTTGAAATGTTCTTGTAATTTCCAGCACGAGAGAGCATTCTAATCACCTTTACTTTTAGTACCGCTTAACAGCAGTAGTTTTCTAGTCAGTTGCTAGTCAACTGCAAGTCATGACTAAAAACAGAAATTGTTACGTTATTCATTTGTCTACAGCACAATGCCTTACTCTGTCACTTCCACTGTAATTTCCAGACAGAAGAAACCTATTGGTCAAATAAAAATTCACTATAGCTCAATTTGGCATGGGTATGAATACTTTTGGGCTTTAATTTATGTACACACAAATTCTTTCTCACCAAAGCCTGTAGCCAGGCTGACTCTCTGAGGGACACCCAGATGCCCAATCCTCCACTGGCCAATAGGAAGGCTGCACTTGCCAGAGCTAGGTATGCTGGAAGGGAAATATAAGTGTGGGAGAAGAACAGCCTGCTTTGTCTGAAGTTCAACAACAGGTACATCCCGCTCAGTCCCACAACCAGACCCACCAACTAGAACGGGAATGGGGGGTGGGAGGGAGGGAGGGAGAAAGAGAAAGATGAACAGAGTGTAAGGGGGAGAGGAGGGAGGAGAGATGGATTGAGGGAGGGAAAGAAAAGGACGAAAGAGGAAAAACAGAGGCAATGGGGGAGGGACAAACAGAGAGAAAAAAAGACAAATGACATGTGAGGGAGAGAGAATGAAAGAGAGACAACATGTGATTATTCTAAACTTCGGTAGCCAATACTTGTTAGGGTGCTGTGTGGAAAGACTATGTAAGAAATATTATTGTATACATCCATTATAAAATATGTTTTCTGTTTGTTTGTACATGGTGCATTTAAAAATGTATAAAATACCTTTCTAGAGGTGTGACGCCTCTAGTTCTCACTGAATCTAATTACAAACATACACACAAGATGCCGCCTTTCAATTTATTGTCTGGACTCCACAGCATGTAGGCAATTAATCTGTTAATTTGAAGGAATGGTCCAAAGAATCTACATAACTTTCTAAGATGTTGATTGTATAAGGCAAAGCAAGATCATGTTAGTATAAACAGTGTTACTGGATGTAAAAGGCCAAAGCATCTTATGGTCAGCTATTTTATCGCTCTAATATCTTACCCATAGAAGTTGGCATGTTATTTGAAGAACTATTTTAAAAAAATATTTTGTTTCTGTCATTTTTGCAAATTCTGCAGTCTTCCGTGTATTTGAGGAAGTTTGATTGTTTTTCTCAGTGTTCACTCGACTCAGCACAGGAATTCCATCACAGCATGATAGCAAGTCTTAACATGACCAAACTGAAAAAAGAAATTAAAGCAATAAATTCAAATTAAAGTTCTGTGCACGCGCGATGCAATGTTATTCTCCAATACTTCAGTGTATTAACGTATGTCTCAAACTCATTGGTTGTATCCTTCACTTAGTCAACCACAGTAGTGACACAGCAGGCAGAGACCCAACAGCATGATAGAAAGGAGGAAGTGTAGTGTGGAGTTAAAATTAACCCTATAACTCCCACTGCGTGCGTGAGCTGGTACATTCAGCCAGTGTTTACAGTATGTCAGGAATTTTTATTTAACACTGACGCCTGCTCCACATCAGTCAATAAATTAATAACACAACCAGACCACGGTCAAATTGAAGAGTAGGTCATTTTGGTTGAAAATAATATTTGTCATGTCTAGTTATTGCATGCAAGTACAGACAGACAGAGGTAAATATATATAGACAGATTGATATATAGATTGACAGTCATATACATAGATCTTTCTATCAATTTATTTCCCAAAACTTTGAAAAAGTAATGTTTTGAGTGAGGAACAGAAACGTTAAATTTGCTGTGGTCTTTTAATTTGAACCCTTCTGTTCCTCACTCAAAACCATCCTTTTTGACTTCTTTGGAAAGGAAAGAACATGCAGTGGTCTCTTAATTTTTTGGACTCCAATACAAGGAACGTATCCCACATTACCTCGGCAAGGTGATATGCGACAGTTAAAAAATCTACCTGTTTACATGATCTTTTTTTACCTTCAACATTAATCTGGTCACTTGTCTTGTTCATCTAGATAAAACTATTTTTAATCTAACATGATGAAATACAGAGCCAAACAAACATTTTCTTTGTCAGATGACATGATGATGACATGATGATTCAGTAAATCTACAGTGGCTACCGTAAATACATAGAAGGTATGATAGAACAGTTTATATACTTAGAAGGCAAAACACGAAAGATGTAAATTCAATTAGTGTTTATCAAATTATTTCCATTCACTAATTTGTAATTAATTCATAACTCTCATTTTACAAAGACAGTTTACAGAACAATATTTTGGTTGTAAATATATACATTTCATATTTTTGAAGACAATACCTTTTTTGTACAGATAGGTATATTTATAGACACTGTAAAAATGGTGGCAACATACATCAATATAACAACATGCTAACAACACACAATAATACACAGCTGACCAGTCTATGAGAGTATACATGTTCAGGCATGAAACAGGAGAAAAGGTATTTCTAAAATAAGTGTAACTTGAACTAATGTCCTCATTTTCATCACACATTTTTCATCTGTGTTCCTATCAGTAAAACATATTGCAAATATGAATATGAAATGGACCATACTGTTCCTGTTGTATGATGAGATTTTTTTCTTTACAGTGTATTTATATCAGAACATCTTGTATTGCTCTGTCTTCCTGAACACAAATGAGAAGCCTTCACTTCCTGATTAGTCCACGTGGCTAGATCTCATTGGCTTAGTTGTGGATGTGACAGGTTAGCGTCTTTGTGGTTTGATTTGTCAGCTATCAGCTGGGTGACCAGACTCCACAGTGCAATTCATTTTTCATATCCACCCTTTAAGTGCATGTGTCTGTATGTGACATTTCTGAGTTCTCTAACTGGGCAAGTAAAAACTAGAAACCTTCTCATGATCTATTACTTAATGCAGGTAAGCCAACAGTGCAGTTTTGAGATGGGTTTGACCAGTTCAATGGCTTAAATGGTGTTGAGAATGTAAAGGCATTGATTAGGTAGTAGCCTGAAGTGTCTGATCAAGACATTTCTTATGACATTTGTTCATGGCAGTTTGCGTTAGAACAGGAAAATTGGATGCACCTTCAGAGTTGTTTAGCAAGCTACTCATTAATGGGTGCAGGTCATTTCCAAACAACCTACTGGTCGCCCCTGGAGTGCCTAGCCTTCTATGTCCAGATTTCAGTAGGTACGATGCCCTCCTTGGTCCCGACAGAAGGCATTAGGTTCTGTTCTGAGAGAAAGTCCAGAGGGAATTGAACCAGGAAGCCCCTGATTCTCCTTAGCTCCTCCCTAGCTTTATCTGGGTCAGACTGGGCTAAGCCTGCTGTGGTTTGGTAACTCTCTAACTCAGCCATGTTACGAACCAAGGATGATGGTAGGCACCGGAACACCTGAGGGATGAGGGATGAGGGATGAGGCAGGGAGAGGGCGACAAGAAGACAAAGAGAGTGATAGGCATTTATTGCAATAAAATGAAACAACATCTTGCTTAAACCCTATTATATATAAATAATCAATATGTTTTGCAGTACCTACAAAAGGTTTTGAAATGCCAATTAAAATTGCACAATGATACCTTGCGTTTCTAATGTCTTAAAATACGGAACTGATGCATGTGTTCAAGAATGCTTCAGAATCTGCATCACTTTGACCATTACATTTCTCACCCCTCCCTCAGATCTTTGGCACTCATCATATATTATCTCTGATCGCTTGAAGTTTCAGATCAAGTAAGAATTGTTCTAGAAAACTTTTTATAGTTTCCGTTGCTCCACGTAATCATGCTAGCATTTCCTAGCTCTATAACTCACAAGGGACCAGTCCTAAAAGATGTAAAAAAAAAAAAAAAAAAACATTTACAAAAGTGTACATTAACAGGTGCCACTGGGACTTGATCCCGGGTCCTCAGGATGGGATTTGGGCGCTCTTGCAAGGAGGCTAAAACCCACAGACCCCTAGCCTCTGTTGCTGTAGCCCATCTTAAGGCAGGGAGATGTGCGGCTTTCAATCATTGCACAGCACACACACACACACACACACACACACACACACACCTTCTCGTGAATAGTGGCATTCCGGGCCGCAGTGGTCATCCAGACCTCCTTATAGAAGCGGTCCGAGACAGGATCAGACACATCTATGGTCAGGTCCGTATGAGCTCCGAGGATAGTCCTGACAGGAGAGAACAACAAGAGATTTGCGACGCATTGTCTCACTGATCAGATAAAGGCCAACAGAACAGCTATCCAAACTGTGGGTACGTGTGTGTACCTGAAACACTCCAGACGTAGTGCCCTGGCGAAACGTCCAGCCTGGTACTCCTGACCGTCCATCACCGCAGGAGAAGTCTCAGAGTCTTCAATGATCACCGCCACCTCACTGTCGCGCTTCCCCAACATGCTGCGGTCGTTTATGTTGGCCGAACCTAACACGCACACACACAGAACATGCATCAGGTTGCAGCCAACACAAATTAATCTAGTTGAATGTAGAAGCTGCAGTACACTCATTTACCAACAGAGGGATCAAGGATTAAAAGCAACGGCTCCAGGAACCAATCAGTGACAGCTGCCTAGTCCAAGTAATGCCAGTAATGGATATTCAACATGTTATACCTATTCATTATGAAATTATTCAACAGTAACATACAGTCACGCAATGCACACGCACACACGCGCACACGCACACACATACACACACACCAATGATGACGATGAGATCATCGACAATGAGCATCTTGCTGTGGACGTAGATGAGCTCTGTGACTAGGCGTCCTTCGAGTTCAGCATGGGTCCTCAGGCCGCAGAATGAGATGTAGTTCATCCACTGGAGCTCATCCACTGAAACACACACACGTTAAGCTGTCAGACCACAGAACCTTTATGCAGTACAGCCACTGTAAGTGGATTTCATGAGGCGTCTAAAAATGTTTTCCTTACTTTCCTTCTTCAGCTGAGAGATGATGGAGTATTCTCCTCGGTTCATGGTCCTGAAGAGGACACCAAAAAAGACTCAATATACATTGTGTGTGTGTGTGTGTGTACATGGGTGTGAGAGTTTGTGTGATAGGTGCGGGTCTTACCTATAATTAAAGTGCATGACAGCCTGGAGGGCGTTTCCTCCTCCTGTTGTGATGTCACCTTCAAATCCAGGAAGTAGTGGAGTCACCACGTACACACGGAATTTCTTCCCTTCCCTACAGACAGATGCATTACATACTAAAACAGGCGTGCAACACAGCTTCGTCATTGAGGCCAGGAGTTTGGTCATAGGTTACCCACAGATCTGAGGGGCTGAAATGTGATTGTGCAAATTGGTTCAAACCCATCCATGGTTGGAGAAAAGTTAATCTTGTTGTGGTCTAGATATTCCTGTGAAAGGTCAGAAGCCTTCAAGTTATAATCATAGTTGTTTCCCTTGGATGTGTTCTTCTCCAAGAATGTATGTGCCAGCTAATACTAGCTGGCTGAGTGACCACTGTGATAAGAAGTTGATTGTCTCTATCTTCAACTCTCCTGAGCCTGCTGGGCTTTGCTGCGATGAGGCAACCATAAGTTTGAATTGGCCTTCTGTCATCGTGGGCACCCAAGAATTATTCCTATTCAAAATGTTTTTTTCTACCCATCTATGTGTCTTTTTCCTCATCGTGTCCAGTGAAATGTTCTTACCAGGTCAGATGTTCTTGATTTTATTGTACTTGCAAGGATTTGTAGGTCCCCTCCAATATAGTGAAAACTAACACACACACACACACACCTTATACACCTGAACCTGCACATTAACTTGTTCCCATACTTGTGAGCTCTGAGGATTCTCTCGATGATTGCGTCTCCAATCTTGTTATAAACTGTCCTGTTGTCAGTGCAACTAATGAAAAACTGGTTCTGGAGAGGGATATAGTGGGGGGGGGCAAGAGAGGAGGATGAGGGAGATAAAAAAGAGGCAGAGAAAGGGAGACGAATAGAGAAAGGGACAGAAAGAATGAAAGAAAGAGGGAGGGGGGGAGAAGGAGTTAGAGAGAGCGGGAATGGGAAAGGGGCAGAACAGAGAATGTAGGGTTACTCAACTGTTATTTTGATCTCCTTCTGTTAAATGTGTATTCACCAGTACACACAGTAATATAACAGTAGTTACACAGTAGTACAACAGTAGTTACATTGTCACTAACTGCTAGTACTATGTAGTATTATGTAGTACTACATACACCGATCAGCCATAACATTATGACCACTGACAGGTGACAAGTGAATTACACTGATAATCTCGTTATCATGGCATCTGTCAGTGGGTGGGATATATTAGAGAGCAAGTGATCATTCTTTCAAAGTTGAAGTGTTAAAAGTAGGAAATGGGCAAACATAAGGATCTGAGCAACTTTGACAAGGACCAAATTGTGATGGCTAGACGACTGGGTCAGAGCATCTCCATAACTGCAGCCCTTGTGGGGTGTTCCTGGTCTGCAGTGGTCAGTACCTATCAGTACCTTTCCAACAGACGTAGCTCAAATTGCTAAAAAGGTTCATGCTGGTACTGACAGAAAGGTGTCAGAACACACAGTGCATCGCAGTGTTTGTGTATGAGGCTGTGTAGCCGCAGACCGGTCAGGGAGCCCATGCTGACCGCAGCTCACTGCCAAAAGCACCGACAATGGGCATCAGAACTGGACCACAGAGTAATGGAATCAGGTGGCCTGGTCTGAAGAATCATGTTTCCTTTTACATCACTTGGACGGCCGGGTGCGTGTGCATTGTTTACCTGGAGAACACATGGCACCACAATGCACTATGGGATGGAGGCAAGCCGGCAGAAGCAGTGTGATTCTTTGTTCTGCTAGGAAACTTGGGTCATGCCATTCATTTGGATGTTACTTTGACACGAACCACGTACATGTGCTTTGTTGCAGACCATGTGCACCCTTTCATGGCAACGGTATTCCCTGATGGCACTGGCCTCTTTCAATTATAGCAATAAGACTCAATGAAAGTATTGCTGATTATAGACACCTAATAGCGCGTTTTAGTTTTACAAAATTGCGACACCCCCGCCCTTTGCCTCACAGTGGTTTGATCCACTGCCCTTCAGCCCTCTGCATTGGCACATGGTGCAGGTACAGTGCATGTGTGGGAATCTGACAGTCTGTCATTGGTGGCTGTCTTTCAGTAAGAAGTTCAAACAAAGGATATATTATACATTTCTGTAATTGTCCCCTCCAAACCTGGTATCAGATGTAGCGCCTTGCTGTGTTATGTAGTACTACATATGTACCTCTAAATAGATGTAGTGCCTTGCAGTGTTATGTAGTACTACATATGTACCTCTATGTGGATGTAGTGCCTTGCAGTGTTATGTAGTACTACATATGTACCTCTATGTAGATGTACTGCCTTGCTGTGTTATGTAGTACTACATATGTACCTCTATGTAGATGTAGTGCCTTGCTGTGTTATGTAGTACTACATATGTACCTCTATGTAGATGTAGTGCTTCCTGTGTTATGTAGTACTACATATGTACCTCTATGTCGATGTAGTGCTTGCTGTGTTATGTAGTACTACATATGTACCTCTATGTAGATGTAGTGCTTGCTGTATTATGTAGTACTACACATGTACCTCTATGTAGAAGTAGTGCTTGCTGTGTTATGTAGTACTACATATGTACCTCAATGTAGATGTAGTGCTTGCTGTGTTATGTAGTACTACACATGTACCTCTATGTAGATGTAGTGCTTGCTGTGTTATGTAGTACTACATATGTACCTCTATGTAGATGTAGTGCTTGCTGTGTTATGTAGTACTACATATGTACCTCTATGTAGATGTAGTGCTTGCTCTTGGCGATGGTCTGAATGTAGGCATTGTGGATGGACTCCTCATGGTGTTTAATACCTGCTGACCAGTCAGCGGCTGACCGCAACACCTGAAGGGCACAACACAACACACAGGTCTGGGGTCTGTCCGTGTCTTCACACATCTCAGCAGTTGAAATTCAAAATGACAGATTTGTCAGTGTCGCTAGAATTTCATAGGTTTCTGTGTCTGTGTGTTGCTTATGTGTCTGTGTGTTACTTATGTGTCTGTGTTCCTCTGTGTGTGTGTTACCTGTGCTTTAGTGGGGACACAGTCAGGCACCTGGTACCTCAGTTCTCCGGCTGTGCTGTGGGACTTTGGCAGGAGGTATGGGTAGGACAGTGAACGATACTTAGGCTTCATTATCTACAGAGACATACAGACAAGAGACATACAGCACATCAACTGTTAAAGGAGCTCTCGATATAATGTGGTTCTTGAAGTATGGTGTGTGTGTGTGTGTGTGTTTGTGTAAGTGTGTGTTTGTGTGTGTGTGTGGGTCTAACCTTACAGAAGTTCCAGCGCTGTATGAAGTGCCTGGCCACGTCCCTGGCAGCCTTCCCATGGACCACAGAGGAGATGTCATGCCAGGGCATCCTGGGAGTGGTGTACCTGTCAATGAAGTCTACAGAAAAACACAGAGAAAACCATTCCCGCAGGAAATTCACTTTTATTTCCATTAAAAGAGTAAACATATTACCTCACTACTGAAGGAAAACATCTATGCCAAAGAATGAGGTAGTGGGGGTATATATATTACCATCAAATGGTTTCTCCAGCTGTATCCAGTCCTTGTAGACAAAGTTGCAGTAGTCTTTACCATGCCAAAACCTGGTGTTACCCATCAGCTCTCCAACACCTGTCTGGAGGCTCTGTACTGAACTGTTGCCTGTGTGCACACACACACACACACACACACACAAATGAGAGTGAGAATGTAACAGTATAGCAAAGAGGTCGAGTTTACTAATACACACAGACAACCCCTCCCTCCCACACATACACCCACACACACCCACACACACACACATACAAACAAACAAGAGAGAGACAAAATCAGTAAAACGAAGAGTGGTCAGATTATTGGCACACATACTGACACTGTCGAGGGAGCTGATACTGTCTGCATGCTGCAAAGTGTGTTTATGGAGGTGTTTGACCAGGGAGAAATGCATCCTCCTGGTTCGACCAATCCCCTTCAGCCGTGGTAGATCCCCCACTGGGTCACCAGGCAATGATTGGTTGCCTCCGTTGCTATTGGCGGCACTCCCCATAGAGGACACGCCCCTAGCAGAAGTATGGTGGTTGGAGCTCTGTGAATGAAGGTGGGAGAGGTCAGAGGTCATACACAATGTCTTTACGCCAATGTGTGTACAGTACATTTGTAATCTGTGCGTGTGTGTCGTGTGTGTGAATGTGCGTGTGTATTTGTGAGGTTTCTTGTCTTTCCATGTTTGGTTTTTCTGGTAGTGTGTATTTTTTTATTTTTAGTTACAGTTCTAGTATCATATATCTATGCTCAGTCCTCTTTTAGTTTTTGTGTATGTCATTAGTGGTTTCACCTGTTTCTCTCCACACCTAGGTGTAATTCCGTCCTCTGCCTTAGTCTGTTCAGCACGCCGTTTTTTGTGAGGCTTTTTTTTCGTGCAGCATACTAAGCCTGTTTACAATATACCACTCATTTTGCCATTCCGTGTACCAGACCCTTAACCTATTCCGTGTTTTGACCTACTCTTTTAGCCTAAGCCCTTAGCCCTCACTGCTTTTGTTTGACCGTGTACTGATTCACTCTGCCTGGCTTTTGACTTTGTTAGTGGACTGTGTTAATGAAAGGAGTGCCCTGCGCTTGGATAAGCTGCCTGTCCCTGTGTATTCGTAACAGTAATATGTGTCTAATATCTGGATCTGTGTAATGTGTGTGTGTATATGTCTGACCTGCTCCATCTGTAGGGTTATGGAACGCGTCACGCTCCCCACGTCTGTTAGTCGATGCTCTCGGTCATCCCAGCGACCGTACGCCAGGTCAATCCCACCAACGAACGCCACTGATTGGTCGATGACAATGATCTTTTCGTGATGCGCCCACAGGTATACAGACGAGGACACGTGGTCCGGGTGACGCATCACCTAAAAGAAAAACACCTGGGCATTTACTACACACACACACACACACACACACACACACACACACACACACACACACACACACATGTCCTACCTTAATGTTGGGGTGTAGGTGCATTAGTGTTCTCTTGCTGTATTCACTGTTAATGCCCAGAGCTAGCTCCACCTCCTTGTACAGCATCACAAAGATACGCACCCCCTGTTGCTATGTGACGGCAACATGGAGAAAGAGAGTAAGGACAAATTCAAGTGTTGCTAGTGCGTACGCTACGAGTGGGTGAAAAAAAACTCCATTGAATTCCATTGATTTCTATGAGCGATTAATGTCATGTGGTGTAATAATTTGAAAGCCTCTGCTTACTATTGGTGGTAGATGTCATTTGGAGTAACATGGTGAAACTCACTGCTTTCTATTAGTGATTTCTATCATGTGGAGTAACAATTTGAAAGCCTCTGCTTATTATTGGTGGTAGATGTCATGTGGAGTAACATGGTGAAACTCACTGCTTTGCGTTTGAGGATGCAGTCCAGTCTCCACGTATTTCCCTCCACCACTGGCCTCTTCAGGAAAATCTCTGGACTCAACCTACAAATACACACATGCCCACATGGATACAAACACAGACACTCATTTACATTTTACAGTCCTTTTGGGGATCCCAAAAATGACCCCAACCCTAAAGCAGTAAATATTCTTCATTGGAACAAGCTAAAAGTTTTGACAAGGACAAATGTAACTTGTTGTACTACTATAACCATGAGAACATTTGGTCCATAGCAGGATGGTAAAACCTGTACACACAAACACAAATCCCTTACCAAAACCAATGAGTAAAATATCTGTTCGGTTTCATGATACAACTAGTTTATCAGTAGTCTGTTGTGTCCCTAAGCCAACTGCGTTGCATGTATCTGTGTTTATTCACACACAGTTAACAGCTGTCCCCCCCAGTGTCACAGCACAGACCGACTGGTCTCAGACAGAAAGGTCAATATGAGATGTTTTCTAGGTGGGCTGAAAACTGGCCACTAGGGGCATTGGTGACTGTTGTGAAATGCCATTCCGAAAGCACAGTATCTTGATGAAAGGGATAATATTTACTCTGAAGGTTTTGAGATTGAATCCATGTAAACAGCAAACGACCTTATCAATTCTCAATGATTACCTAACCTTGAACTTAATACCTAACTCTTCAACCCTAACCATATACACACAGAATAAACACCAAACCCTAATCATATCACCTAACCCTAATAACTATGCTAATCTTTCCTGTGTCTTTAATTCCTTCACCGATAGACGTTTGCTTTTTAGGCTTCGTATACCCCAGGAAAACTTCAAATACTGATATAGCACTGTGATATCAGTTTGGAGAACTCACACACACACACACACACAGACACATACATACCACCAGTCAGTGATGAATATCTCTTCTTTGGCCTCCTCCAGGGCATCAGCCACATCTTCCATGTAGTTCTTCCCATTCACGTACCTACATGGAAACACAGAAGAACACACACAAACACGCAAGATTGTCCGTGGTCAGCACCTTCTACTGGTTCCTCAGTCAACACAAGAGAAAGTAAAAGTTGCTATAGTAACAGAGTTGACTGTTCCACTAACACCCACAGGATGGTGTCTTCAGAAACACATTCTCCACGAACACCACATCCTAACACTTCAAATCAACTGTAACTACTACCCCAACTGCTGCACTTCACATCTTACAACTATCTCCAATTAGGTTTGACTTGGAGCACATCTGAACGCTACACTTCACTGGAACAGTGAAGTGTAGTGATGTGATGTTTACCCTTGATAGTTACCCTTTGGCAGTTCCATAGTTACCATTTGGCAGTTCCATAGTTACCATTTGGCAGGGATGTTATGCTCCTCCTGAGCAAAGGAACCAAATCGATGTTCTCGAAGGAATGCTTTCCCGTGTGTACGGACAAAGTCTTCTATTGCCTGACCCCACCAGCGAGCGTGTCTGTAGCTGTTTAACTTCAGAACAAGGGTCCTACACACACACACACACACACACACACACGCACACGCACACACGTAACGCCCGCCCAAACAAACACACAATTAACACCCTTACACAGAGTTAACACCCGGCTCCACCCCCTCCTATTTCTTTGCACACACACACAACACCCACCTGGAAAGACTATCGATGCGCACTCCATGTTTGGTCTCCGTGTCTTTGGAATCCATTTTGATGCTGAACTCTTTGTCCAACAGGAGGACAAAGGAAATGGCTCCTGAGTCCGGTTTCATGTAGAGCAGGAACGAATCCTTCACCACTAACCAGCTACACATACACACACACACACACACACGCATACATACAAGGAGAGCTACATCAGCGTGCATTTGGGTCTTCCTATAAATAGAGGCAGCAATGTATATCACAGTAAACATTTCCAAAAGGTTTGAGAAACATTTTAACATAGTAGTTACAAAAATAAATATATTGATAAAAACACCATAGATAGAAACACCACGTAGCAACGACCAAAGCCATGATATTCAGAAAGCCTCATGATACACGGACACTGCATATTCTGTCATGTCAGGTAGCCAGGTTAGTATGAGCTTTAGACAAAATCTATATATCGTTTTTAGCCGTGCTAGACATTCCTGAAGAATAAAACAATAACAACCTGTCACCACTACTCTGCAGAGTCTAAACACTGTCTAGAAATACCCTGTAGCCCCCAACCTGCAAACAACTGTGAGGAAGTAAGATAGTGCTTTATTTAAAACTCCAATTATGAAAGACTGAACTCGTGAATAATATTAAATGTATCTCAGCTCAACAGTTCCTAACAGTGTGTGTGTACCGTTTAGACCAGCGGTAGCAGACTTCACTGTGACCACAGCAGTTCAACCCCGGGATACGATGACCTCCAGACCGCTTGTGTATCATTCCTTCCCTGAAACACAATGTTATTCATATAAAAAACTCTGAATTTTCAGTTGGCATTGGTATCTGTAATGACATGTATGTTTCCTCACAGTCCTTTAGGTCCCAGGTCATGGATGAAGGACATCTGGCTGACATCTATGAACTCCATCTGAGGAGAGGGAGAAATGTTGTTTAGAGAAGTAATTGTCATATCCATAGGGAATTATTTCCTGGTATCCATCCACATGTCAGGTGTAGTTCAGAAAAGTACTGTATTGTTCACCATGAAACCCAAGGAAGCACAGAGTGTTGCAAACTGAATTGATGAGAAAATGCTATCCATTGTCTCTGATTTCAACACAGACAGATGTCCAAACAGTAGCCAACCAACAGTGCTTAGTTAGGAAAGGTGACTAGAAATTGTTGGCTGGTGGTAGCCATACAATGAACAAATGAGAGGGATGACACAACTAACTAACATGATACTTTTTCAGTTTTGTATGTGTGGCTCTAAATAGCTGGTCAGGGTCCCTGATATGTAGCTGCGGAATGTACATATTTGTTGATTCAACACGGCCTTGGAGAGAGGTTCACCAGCAGAGCAGTGTAGGCTCTCTTACTATTCAGGTCATTCTGAATGTGTTAGTTTTGCAGAGTAGCAATGCGATGTGTCTTTCTCAATATCTATATCCGTTATAAACTGTCTTCTCAGCAAATGATTGCTTTTGAAATGGATATCGGAGTGGAGTCATTTGAAGAGGAGGATGGGAATTGAGTCCTTTAAAAAGGAGCTGGGTGGAGTCATTTAAAGAGAGGCTAGAAATCGAGGCATTTAAAATGAAACATGGAACAATTTAAGGTTTTTGCGACAGTCCTCACTTCTCTGGTCAATAAATGGACCCCATGCATTTCACAGAGGAGCTTCTTGGTGTTGATGATTTTCAGTCTGAATCACCAGGCTGGGTAATACTGCTGGTGAGATCTCTCCTGAGCAGCAGATCGGACACAGTCTGTTCAGATTTCCTATTGTCAATGCAATGTAGTTAAGTCCGTTGTGTTGGAAATAGGTCAGCAGTTTGTTGTTTGTTCTGCCAGGGTGTGCCAATGTCCTGTTCTAAAAGTATTGATGACACTGAGAATACAATGGGTAGGACTGTCTTGCAGATTGGATTCCAGCCTGAGTCACAGCAAGGGGATCACACCAAGATGTGATCTACCTCAATCTCTGAGACATGATTGTCTTTGGGATCTTGCTTTGGGACAGGGTGTCTGGAAAAGTAATGATATCAGGTAGGAACTGCAAGTTGCAAAGCGTCAGCAACCACTGTTCAGTTATAGGTGGAAGGGAGTTTTCAAGAGGGACATGAGGGGCCTGGGATTAGTGACCTCAGTGAAGGTGTGTCCATGCAGCTAAAAAAACAAAGGCTGCCCCAAATAACGGCCGGCGCTTTCCTCTCTGTCTGAGGATTCGGCTCCAGAGGTGACCGTGGTGGGCTTGTGTAGGCGACGGTGTGCATTTTTCCAACTGACAAAGTGAGTGAAAATGCTCTGAGATTCACCAGGCTGGCGTCTAGCACGATTTCAGTTTCTTTTGTTTCTTTGAAGTGGGTCACGACTGTCTCACTGCTGAGGCTATATTCCAGTTAGTTACATGTACACTGACACTGAGGTTCACTCCCACACTTGGCCTTTCTCTGCGAGCCCTCTGAGGAGCTGTGTCAAAAGATTTCCATATCTGAAAATATCCCAAAGTTGAGTCGAGTGGACTAATGCCACGATAGTATTCCACCTGTATTTCTACATCTCATGTTAACACATACTCTGATGTTTTTTTTTTCCTTTCCTGCTTGAGCAGTTCAGATCCTTTATTCTGCTGGAGGATCTTAGTGAGATTAAGTCTATGGTCTGTGAGGGTGTGGCTCCACAGTCTTTTTGTTGAGTAACTCTGAATTGTCTCCCACCTGATCTCTGCGTCAGCTTCTGGAAATTCACTGGAAGCCACAAGTAATAGTTTCAAATTGTATCTTTTATGAACAGGATGCACAAGGTACAAACAGTTCAACTAAATGTATACAGTCCTCGCAGTCTGAGGTCTGGCTATCAGAATGTCTAATATCCAATAGCACAGTGTGATGTCAAGACAAAGAACTCTCATGTTTGTGACGGGTTTAGAGAGAACACTAGTGTTGAATGCTAAACTATAGACCATAAACAGCACTTTCATATAGGTTTTCCTCTTCTCTGTGGCCATGTTAACAGTCATGGTAGTGTCTTCTTCCATTGGTCTGTTGTAGTGGTAGACAAATCAAAGCACATAATGAACCAGTCTATAGGTTTGCCCCTAAAAAGCCTATTTGTCATAATTTACCATACACTCACCAATGCATTTTTCATTTCAAGTCAAAATTTCAGTTTGCCATTGTCAATTGCAAAAAGAATTACAGAAGGCCCTAAACTTGACAGAAGCTTTTCATCCCACCTGACGAGCAGGAAACACACTGCGTCAACTCTAAATTGACTTATTTTTGACTTCACTCGAACAGTAGCAGCAACGCAAGTTTGGTTGAAGAGCTGTTGATTTAATCTGTAATCACGGAAATCATTTGGCATATTTGATGTTTGTTGCCGTAATACTCACAGTGTGGTGGTATTTCCTGTACATGGCCATCCTCAACAACTTGTTCAGATAATCTTCCAGCTGTCTCTGTTCCGGGATCAGAATGGTTCACATTACCTCAGAATAGATGTCATGTTTTACAGTGTTCTACAATATTCATATAGAGGTAGGGTCAGTACCAGGTGTGGCCGGACCAAAAACCTGTCTGAAAGTGATTTGGTTGTAAAAAAAAAAAAAAAGAAAGAAACATGACTGTAGAATTGACATCTTGTTAGTATGATGGATTCACACACTTAGCACTCAGGCATAAACCTACCCTCCTGCTGGAGATCTGTTCGTCTCGTACCAACTCATCCCCACCTCGGGGAAGCTCAGGCATCTTTCTGGCTTCGCTGTTCTTCATTGTTTTCCTCCTTGTTGTGTGGCTGAGAGAGATATCAAATTCACGGTTACCATGTATGGAGTGAAACTATTTCCCTGAATATCCAAACGTATCGTATTGCAACAGTGAATTTAAAAAGCATTTAATCAGTGACACGTTATTGAATTCTTTTGGGCTTCCATGTCCAGAAATGAGCAGGAACTGGATTTGACAACAGCACAGGCTTGGCAGAGCATCAATATAGATGATACCCAGAAAAGGGTGTGAGCCTAAAATCATTGCATGCAAAATACTGGATTTTCTCATTTTGTTATACATAATGATAACCTGTCCAGTGAGCGCTTATATCCCAAAAGTTGAAAGTACTGAAATCCATACCCAAAAAAACAATGACTTTCCAAAGACTTCTGGAGTTAATTTCATGCTGTGGTATGGATGTGTGTGTACCATTTCATGCTGTAGTATGGATGTGGGTGTACCATTTCATGCTGTAGTATGGATGTGTGGGTACC